>APFE031248967.1:7754-20011 GCA_000404065.3 Pinus taeda
TGACTCCTTAGACTCCTATATATAGAAAGGAGGTTTTGTCATTTGTATCATCCAAGAATTGTTCATTTATGTAAAGTAAAGGAGGTTTCCCCCTCGAAGAGGCTGAATTCTAAGGCGTTGATCTATCTTTTCTATCTTTCTTGAAGCTGGTTTCATAACAAAGCAGCTTAGACTCCTTAAGGATTTATGCTCTACCATGGGTATCACTGTTAAAACTAACAAAACAAAAGTTATGATAATCAAATCCAAGAATGACACTAACACTAATTTTTATGTATGACAATAGTAACATGGAGGAAGTGTCTTCTTACAAGTACCCACGGGGCTTCACCCAATGAACATCTAACATAGCACATGCGTTCATGGCATACTAAACAATGCCCTTACTTTGACTACATATTGGAAAATACCTCTAAAACTCGCAATTTTTTAACCCCCTAACAATACAAATCCAATACACCTTCCCAATTCAAAACGCCCATACTTTCACTAGACATTGTAAGTTTCCATTTTTTATTAACATTTTTTATACCCCTTTATATTTTTTCATTAATTTTGAGCTTCATTTTTTGTACCTACAAATATTAAAACCCATTACCCCCTATTATATGCTGAATATATTGTGTCCTTTTTTCCTCAATATATATCCCCCAATATGAACCCACATGATATGGTATTTCTCCCCTAGTGAAGCCCCCGTGCAAGTACCTAGGAATTGATATTCATCACAAGCTCAACTGGAACTATAACATTGAGAAAAGGATTAATAGGGGGTGGAAGGCTTATTTTGGTCTTGAAAATAATTGTAAAACGACAAACCTCATAATGTGGGATATAAAGAAGTTCCTCTTTGAAACTTTAGTCACTCCTGTTATCTTATATGGATATGAGGTTTGTTGTTGCAGCATCTCTAGAGAATCCTGGAGACATATTGAGCAAATCTAGCAGCATTTTATAACATATAACCTCAAAAGCAAAAGAAATACACCCTATCCTATTCTCCTTATAGAAGTGCGTCTTTCCCTTATCGAGAGCCTAGATATTACTAGGCTTCTGTTGTATAAGCAAAAACTCAATAACAGAGGAGACCATAGACTTCCTAAGCTAACTTTAAATTCTAGCCAAAACCACCTAAGGCTCAAGCAAGGTTGGTATAAAGACACCAGGGCCTGGTTGAACCATTGGGAGATCAACGCGAATGTTGCATTGCAAAACATTAATAACATTAAAAATATTGTTACTTCTAAGTTCAAACAAAAAATGTGGTGTGAGAAAGATTTAGCAGCTAAAAGAAAACTAAGATATTGCAAGGAGGTCATCAACCCCACCTTAGAAGATCAATAGTATCTCTTTATTTTAACTAGCTCAAAGAAGAAAAATAATATAACCAAGATTAGAATGAACTCTCATGAGCTTAATACTGAAATGGTTCATTAGCCAGTTCCTAAAACACCATGGATGGAAAGGATCTGCCATCTCTATAAGAATATGAACATTGAGGATGAAAATCACTTCCTCTTAGAGTGCCCCACGTACAACCACATTAGATCTTAGTTTCATAATCTTTGTTGCAATACAAACCTTCCTAGCCTTTTACAATGCCAAAATTATAGTGAGCTCGGAGGCTTCTCTCCAAGCTTTTTGAGCATAGGAATAAAATCTTAAATCAAACTAAATAATTCATTTCTTTAGGTCCGATACACCAAAGTTTGGTCCCAGTGGACATTAACCATCATCATCATCATATAAATTTCTCTGTTTAATGTTTCAGTTTGGGTGAAACATAAAGGACACTGTTTATTATCAAAACATTAAAAATAATTAGCATTTGCCATTATTTGGATGTCACTATGCTTGCAACTATTTAGTTTGGTTTATTTTATTTTATTTTTAAGAAAAGAAAAATTAATTATCTTTTGTATTAAAAAAGGGTGGTTATATATATCTAAATTTTGAAGAAACACAGTCAAAATCTTCACTATATGCAAAATAAACAACTATACTAGATTTGAAGATTTGTCCCATATAAAGTCTATATAAAAAGGAAACTTATCATAACTACATGTATACAAGAAATAAACACATTATCTAAACATGTAATCAAAATTATTATCGACCATTAAAAAAAACTCATGTAAAAGGACATTTTCTAGTCCTTTGTAGTTTGTGAATATTGTATGTAGACAAAGTGATCCCCACCAATTAATATTTATGTCATATTTTCGAGATTGCATTAAAAAAATTATTTTGTACCATGTAAATATGGGAAAAGGTCACCTAGTTGAAATGACTGGTCAGCAATCAATTTTTGTTTATTTTATTGATAAGCATAGGAGGTTTAAAGGAGGATTTATCATTAGTCCATTCAATAGCAACTTAATCCTCGAAAACATCTAGAGTCTCAGTAAATAGTCATTTAGAGAAAAATACTATTCCCCAACACAAAATAATATATCCCAAAGAGTAATGATCTCAACATGGTTGTTTGACCCAGCACTGTCATTCCAGCTAAAATGATAATATAGGTTCAGATTCATGATAATATATGCCCACAGATATATTGATATTTTCTACCCCATAAAAAAATCCAGCAGGATATCTGCTACAAGAGTGAACTAATTCTATACATCTTTGTATTCTCTTATGTTCTGTCAGTGCAATTTAATTGAAGTATGCATAAATATTGATGCAATTTTAGGAAATGTGAAATGGAATATTTTCAAATCTGAAAGAATTCCTAGTTATTAAAATTAAAATTAATTAATCAAATAATTATCAACCTTTTCTATGATGCAAACCATTTAAAAATTCAGCCCTATACATTTTCTTAGCATGTTAATTAACATGAGATGCAAAAGTTGAAGCTCCATACTATAATTATTATTCAATTTTGTTTCATTGCACTGAGAGACACTCTACGACCTAGTATATGGGAGATGTATATGAATAAACATTTGCAAACATAAATATAAACATCTAACATAAAAATATATATATATAATTTCAGCCCTAACAAAATATAATTGTGTAAACCAACTTAGATCCATCTTAATCCATGATTTATTAAAAACCAAGGGATTAAATCTCTTGAGGTGAAATCCTCTTTTTTGAGTACAAAAATTGAGGAAATGTTTGCACCTCAAGAGATTTGATCACTCTTGATGCTTGATAGATCCAAGGTTAGAATGGATCTAGGCTGGATTACCAGAAACAAAAACAATGCAGAAGATAACATCATTAAACATTTTAATCAAAGTCTCTTTGTAATCTGGTGGAACTTTTGGCTAGTCATATTATGCCTATCTCCTCTCGAGGTGCAAACCTCTTTTCTGAGTGCAATAATTGAGGAAATGTTTGCACCTTGAGAGATTTGATCCCTCTTGACGCTTGATAGATATGAGGTTAGAATAGATCTAAATTGACTTACTAAGGAAAAAACAATGGAGAAAATAACATCATTAAACCTTTTAATAAAAGTCTCTTTGTAATTTGGTGGAACTTTTGGCCTGTCTTATTATGCTCATCTCCTATTTATAGAAGGAATCTAATTCATATATACTTTATATACACTATTTATATACACTATAAAAATATGGAAATAAATAATAAAGTTATATATAATAAAATTTTTAAGTTAATTTTTTTAATATAAAAAATTTAAAAATATTTAGTAATATCAATTATAAAAAATTATAATTTTAATTTCATTTATAAAGTAAATATAATAATAAAATATTAAAACAATTATCTTTATAAAAAATTCAATGATAATTAAAATAAAGATTATTATTATTAATAGATATAATATTTATTATTATCAACATTTTCATTAAACTATATAACATATACGTTGTCTTAATTTCAAGTTCTAGACATATATTTTGAAGATTGATGTTAACAACGTAAATATAAAGGAGTTTATCCTTTAAAAAGGGCCAAACATATAATTTTCCTTTTTCATGATTAATCTAGATTGGATAATTATATTTTTTTTCATCCATCTCAATGTATTTGGAGTGGAAAAAGTAGAGTAATCAGCTCACGGAATCGTTTTAATCGATTGGACCTAGTTTGGAAAAATGTAGTCTCACACATTCCATGATCATTTTGAGGCATCAAAAGATATTTTTGGGGGTTAAAAACTCCTAAATTCTATTCTACACACAAAGATATTTCCAACGATGTAAGAAGCACATGAATTAAAGTTTGTGTGCAAAATTTATGCAACTTAGAAGTTGAGTTTTCTTTTTTCACACCTATAGTTCGGGAGGATGTTGCATTAGCCCCAATTATTCATGGAAAAGGGGCTAATCACATGATTATGATGTAAAAGACTCTAGAATAGTCTATATTGTAACTCTAGTTAGGAGTTGATGTAGTCAAAATTAACCACTAGTAGGCTATCAGGTTGTGTTATAACCGGGCCACTAGGAGGAAGATGCATTCCATTCTTTTGCGATTATTTTGATCCATAGTTCAGAAAATAAAGCTGGGAGATGTTGGAGGTTGATCAAACATAGAGGATTTGTGCAATGTTGCAACCCATGGGACACATGCATTACATTTTTGTACCTGCAACCATATTTCAAACAAGGAAAGAGAGTGAAGTGACCTCACCTTCTAGCTGAGTTTTCTCCTGAAAGAGTTTCCCAAAGACCATATCTTGTGTCTTGTGTGTGTGTGCTATTTTTTCCATCCTCGAATTTTCTTCATAATTTCCATTTTCATGCATGCACTAATTACAATTAAATCTACACATCTTAAATTTTAAGAAAACTGTAATAGTCTAGAATCCCATACTTTTAATATTATATTATCAGATCTGTTGTGATGTAATGTATAGTGGAATATCCAAGGCAGTTTATAGAATAATGATGTGATTTGGGTGAAATATTAAAGACAATTTTTATGACTTCATATATAATCTTTTGTAATTAATGTTGTAATTCAGGTGAAAGCTAAAGGATGATGTTTCTCATGAAAACATTAAAAATAATTGGCACATTTTTCATTATGTTTGGACAACACTACACTTGCAACTTGTCAGTATTGTTTAGTGCACTCTATTTTTTTCTTTAGGAAAGAGAAATCGATTAGCTTCTGTATGAAAAATATTGGTTACACATATCCAAATTTTCAAAATTCACATAGTAAGGACCTTGGTTGTATACAAAATAAATAGTTATGTCATATTTGAAAATGTATCCCATATGAATTTTATACAAAAAGGAAACTTATCATAACCATATGTCTACAATAGATAAACACATTATCTAAACATGTACTCAAAATTATCATCATTTAAATGGAAATTTTCTAGTCCTTTGTAGTCTATCCATATTTTATGCAGAGAAAGTGATCTCCCCCAATCAATATTTATGTCCCATCTTCGAGAGCATCAACAATCCTATTTTGTTCCTTATAAACATGGGAAAAGGTCACCCTGTTGAAATAACTAGTTAGCAATCAAATTCTATTCATCCAGTTGATAACCATAGGAGGTTCAAAAGAGGACTTATCATTAATCTAGTCAATAGCAACATTGGAATCCCCAAAAACATCAAGAGTCTCAATAGATAACCATTTATCACAAAATAATATTCGTAGAGAGCAATGATCTCGATGCATTTATTTGAACCAGTACCATTATTCCAACTAAAATGATAATATAGGTTCAAACTCATGATAATGTATTCCCCATAGTTTCATATATCAAGATTTTCTACCCCATAAAAAATCCAACAAGATATCTGCTCTGGTACTAAAGCAGTTGTATGCATTTGTGTATTCTCTTATGTTTCACTAGTTCAATTTCATAGAAGTATCCACAAATTTTGATACAATTTCGGGAAATGCCAAATGAAATATTTTGAGATATGAAAACGTTCCTACTTCTGCTTATTCCCTAGAATATATAGAAAGGAAGTGTTCTAACTTCCATATATTATTCCTTCTAGACCTTAAGGCATTCTTCAATACATGAATATGACCAATCCACATTAATGTTTAATATATGCAAGACACCTATCCAAATAACAACAACATAGGGACACTTTAGAAATAGATGAATGACATTCTCAATTTCTTCCCTACATATAATACATCTTCCTGGACTATTAAATCATCTCCTGGCCAAATTCCCATGTTAAATTCTTATTTGACCAAACCAACCACGCAAAACATTTAAGTCTTTGGGGCAAATTCCATGTCCATATTTTCCTACGCTGCCATCAATCTACATAACTCTAGTGAGTAAGAGAAATATACCTTAGATTTCCTTAATAGAGATCTATCCATCCACAAAAGTTCCATCCCATTTGAATAAAATTGATGCCTGTTAGATAAATATTAACCACATATTTGTTCCAAATATCTAATAATTCCTGATATAAACCCAGATCACAGGATCATAACTAAGTTGAATATAAATAAATAACATAGAAAGAAATCAAAATCTAATTGACGAAATAAATACCTTCGTTTTGACGTACCTAATGAGGGAGGAAGGTAATAAATGAATTTTTTGTGTACGGATGTCCTAAACACCCGTAATAGGGTTCAATCCAATTTCTAGTACAAAGATTGATCCAATCTCACACTGCATGTTACCAATCAACCAATGTTTCACTTTCATGAAGTTATTCCAAATATATGAGACAGTACTAGGAGAGCAAGCCCCAACCTTGATGCATGCATGGAAACACAACTTACACAAATAATTCTCCTTTATAATATATTGCCATAGACCTGAACCAAATAATGCATGCGCTAAACTCTTCACCACCAATGGCCATCTAAATTTTTCAATAATCTTAAGACCCCAGTTCCCCTCCTCTTTCCACAAGGAAATATCCTTTAAACGGACAATATGAATCTTGCTATCTCCCTCTAATCAAAACTAAATGAAATTTAAGATCATGGAGTTGATATTCTTAATGATATGTTTTGGAAACAAATATAGTTGCATCAAATAAACTGAAATGTTTTGTAAAAGTGATTGTGCTAAAATAAACCTACCCACAAGAGTTAACCACTTGTGTGACCATGAATTCAATCTTATTTTAAATTTCTTAAATAATTAGTGCCAGTATCAAATACCATAATTGTTTAGTTTTAGGTAAAAGGAAATGTATTTGAAACCATTGTCCTATGAAGCCACTCCAACAAAAAATACATCTGCAACCTCCAAAATAGGGACTGAATCAATAGATGCATGAATAAGTAAGAATTTAGATCTTCTCATATATAACCTAGATGTGTCACTAAAATGAAAGATGATCTTATAAAGGTATTTCAACTCCACTATGGATACCTTCCAAAAAAGAAGCATCAACCACAAACATAAGATGTGTAATGAAGATATTTTTTGAAATATTTATACCTTCAAAGAAACCTCCAACTTGAGCCTCTATAATCACACTGCTCAACCCATCAATCAATAGAAGACATAATAGGGGGATAATGAACATCCCTCCTAAAATCCCCATGATGCTTTAAAGAAGTTTAAAGACATATTGTTTATTAGGACTGCATAATTAATTGAATTTATGCAATCCATAATCCAATCAACAACCATAATTAGAAGCTCAAGTTTCTTGCAACATCATCTAAAGAGAATACCAATATATGCACTCAATGATTTATGCAGATCTAATTTTAATAATAATGCCTCTTTTTTTCTAACCTTTATGGAATGCATGCATTCTTGAGTAGTGGCCACAACGCCATTGTTTTGTTTATGTTTTAAAATGCCAAAATATTTAGGGGTAACATAATTAGAAATTGTATCCTTCAACCTAGAAGCAATAATATTTGAAACCATTTTTTATGCAATATTGCACAAATAAATAGGCCGATAGTCCTAGAAATATGCAACCTTAAAAACCTTAGGAATCTGTTATGAAACCAGCTCAAGAAAAGATAGAAAAGATAGATCAACGACTTAGAATTCAGCCTCTTCGAGGGGGCAACCTCCTTTACATTACATAAATGAACAATTCTTGGATGATTCAATGAAAAGACCTCCTCTCTATATATAGGAGTCTAAGGGGTCATAACATAATCAGAGCCTACATAACAATAATAATGTAAGGGCACAATAATAACAATAGTGGGCTTCTATGGGGCCCAATAGTAACAATATGGGCATGGGTACATCAATATAATAAGTGGGTTGTACTAATAACAATAAGGGGTTACTCTAGTAGTATAGGGGCCTAACAACGCCATTGTTTTGTTTATGTTTTAAAATGCCAAAATATTTAGGGGTAACATAATTAGAAATTGTATCCTTCAACCTAGAAGCAATAATATTTGAAACCATTTTTTATGCAATATTGCACAAATAAATAGGCCGATAGTCCTAGAAATATGCAACCTTAAAAACCTTAGGAATCAATGCAATAAATGTAGAATTTGTTGCACCCATGATCTTATACAGAGTTTCCTATTCTTTAGCTAATTGAAATAAATCCAATCCCATTATATCCATGAAATGCAAGAAAAAAATTCATTGTTCACCCATAGGACCTTGGGAATTTTTCCTTAGCAAAATACTTAAGAACATATATCACTTCTTCGATAGTGATTGAGTACCAAATCAATGCACCATCCCTTGCGGAGAGAATTTGAGGGTAAAACTGAATGAATCATGGTTGATTTTCAATATCCACCTTTTCCCGAGCCAAATATAACTTCCCATAATATCTAATAGCCTTGTCATGAAGATATTTAAGTTTGAAATTTTTTCTTCCCTCGACATCCATTAGGCCTAAATAGTATTTTCCTTCCTTATCTACGAGGAAAAATTATGGAAAAATTAGTTTTATGGTCACCTCGATAAACATGAAGACTACATGACTCTTGAGCCACCTTTCTTCTTCCCGTAGTTTCAATATATATCTCTTTTGAGTCTCCAAGTCCATGGCATGATGTTGTTGAGTGATCAAGAAGAAACCAAGATCATTTGGGTCAAATATCATATCAAGGGCTCATTGAATTTCAACAAGTTCTTTAATATTTATTTGTTTTTATTCTCTCTCCCATCTGTGGACCAAGTTCTTCAATTCCTCTAGGACGTCTTTTTATGTAAAACCACACTATACCAAGTTTATTTAACCAACTACACAAATTCACTTTCATTTAACCAAGAATGATTAAATTTAAAAGGAAGACCCTTGCAGACACATTCACCCCCCCATTGTAAGAAAATGGGAGAATGATATTATAGGATTGCAGGAGAGACCCATCAACACATCATGGCAATTATTTCTACCAAGTTTTTATGAACCAAAAATATGTCCAATCACTTTGTGATACCTTTCCCCCATTGCATCCATTTTGCCAAGTAGGATAGAGAGGGATCAAGAGAATATCCACAAAATTGTTTAGAACAAAGATACATTTTAAAAGTTCCCCTAAAGGATCGAATTTACTATGCATACCCCATATCTCTTTTGTAGAGACAATGAAATTTAAATCCCCAACCACAATTACCAATCCAATCTTTTATAGTCCATATTCATCCATCTTGTTGTAGAGTACCAAGGAAGGTATGTTTTGATGGTCATTTCGGTATCTTTTCATGAAAACTCAAAAGCCTTTTGCATGGGAAACTTAGATAATAATAAGAACTTATAACGAAATACGAGAAATTAATAAGAAGCACTGATAGAAGTTGTTTCTATGTGCAGGAAGGTGAAGAAGCGAAAGGTGGCCGTCCAAAGAGTAAAGATAAAGACAAGCTAACTGTTGTCCCTATGACGGGAGACCGGAAGTGAACTAGATCGACACGGATCAGCCCAAAACAGGACGCGGAGATACCAGTGTGAAACAAAAGAAGGAAGAAGTAACGCAGCATTAATGACTGCGTATCCCTCAGGATCTTGGATCCTGAGGGATCGTTGTTTTAGCCTATTTCTGTATCTAGATGTCTCCTTCGTCCCTCTTATAAAAAGGGATAGCATTGTTGGTTACGAGGGGAATTTTGGATCAATTTCTGGGAAGTGTATAATTTCTTTGAAGAAAGATCTAGACTATGATCTTTATGTTCTGTTGAAGACTTAAGTTTCTCTACTTTTATTGCATGCTTTAATACAGACTTGTTCACTTTTTATCTTTGAGCGTGGATTCATCTTAAGCGGTGTGCCCTTGGAGGCTAAGGGCCCGGCCCTGGAGGACACTTGCTCTTGTATTATTACGCTTGGTTTCCATGTGGTTTGTTCATAAACGTAATCTGGTAATCTGCTATGTTTTGAGAATATTTCATTACATGCGCTGTTGTGATTCAATTATTTCGTCTTCTTCAACTTTATATCGATGCTATGTTATTTTATCAATTCTTTAAGTATTGATTAATTCCTACAGGACACTGTTACTTTATTACAGAATTCTTCATGATTGTATTCTACATTATACCAAGTCATCTGGAAAAGTCTGTTTCACATGGTTATCAAATGTGACTATTATAAGATGCATTCGTATGTGTTTTAACAGAAGCAGGTTACGTATAGTGTGTTTCTAAGGTTCTATAGTATTGTTCTATTATATAAGATTGAGAGATTGATTTTTTGATTGGCATGGTTAAGTAGATCTGTAGTTTAAAGGATTTGGTTATTGTTTATTTTACTTGTTGTTCCATTTAATTGCTGTTCCATTTATTTGTTGTTTCATTTACTAGTTGTTCCATTTATTTGTTGTTCCATTTCCAGATTGCTAATTTGCTATTTCTTGAGGACGGAATTAGGCTGTAGTGGACCCCGGCATCTACTACCTAGTCCCCAGACCTCTGATCTACTCCCATCAGCTATGAAAGGGACGTGTTATTGCTACCAAGCCCTTGGCTAATGTGCTGTTCCATTTCATTATCATTTCTTTTATCTGTTGTTTCATTTCTAATCATTAAGAAGGATCCCAGGCTGTAGCGACCCCAGCATCTGCTATTCGGTTCCCAGACCTCTGATTTATTCTCATCAGTTATGAAAAGGATGGGCTATTGCTGCCGAACCTTTGGCTGATGCAATACTTGGTGTGATTTGGTTTTTCGAAGTAGTTAAGTTGTTAGTTTGCATTACTTTGCTTGCATAGCTTTTGAATAGATGTACTACAAGCATTACTCTGGCAAATGCTAGCCTCAGGTTGAGACACCCTTTGAAATAACCAGACAATCCCGGATTGACATATTAATGTAAGGTAACTAGAGGTGAAATAGACCCTTGTTATAGCTCTACATTTTAGCGCCGTTTCCAGGGAAGGAGTGTAGCCATTTGTCTTTTCCAGGGTAGTGTACGAACCTGCTAGGGGAGAATTGGGTTTTGAAAACAGAAGGTAAGAACCTGCGTGCGGAGCATGTAAAAGCCCTGCTCCTTTGCTCGCTTTCCTGCAGATTTGTTGTTATCTGCTTAAAACTTAGTAGTTAAATTGAGTGCATGAATAAGCAGAAAAAGCTAGAGAAAAATCCCAAACCGTTACCAAAACTAGAAAAAGCTAAGGGACTAGTGACCCTTGGTCGATCGACATACATAGACGAAATCTATAAGAAAGCCAAATCTCAGCCTTCAATAGGACCTAGGAAAGTTACTTCCAAACAACCTACTAGTTCCCTTCAGGCCTCAGGCTCACCATCTGAAGCCTTTGCTGAGGTGCATATTCAGACTGACGAACAGGACTTTCAAGAAATTGAAAATTCTATTCCCAAACGACTGCAGGAAGGGAACCTAAGTAATCTTTGTGAAGGAGAAGGGGAAACAGGGGAAGTTGGAGAGCCAAGATCTCCTCCTAGGATAACTCAGCCATTAAGTAGTCCCGATAAGGGGAGTGCTGTAAAAATTATTATTGAGGATACCCTATTTCCTCAAATAGAAATTCCAGACAGAGGAAGTGCTATTAAAACAGTTCTTGTTAAAAACATTCCTCAACCTAGGAATACCCTCTTAGATCTTTTGGAAGGGTATTGGATTATATTTGATCCAATGGCTAAAAATCCGCCGAACACCCAAACTTCTACATTACAATTCCCCATAGTGGATTCCGCAGCAAATGCTCCCATGAAAGCAATCCCCCTTCAACACATCCCTACATTTCACGGACTCACATCAGAGGACCCTGATGCATTCTTATTCGAATTTGATGTGCTATGCAGGGGGTATGATTACACCACTGACCCCCAGAAACTCAAATTCTTCCCCTCCACTTTGAAAGGGGCAGCTTTAAGATGGTTTATGGGATTAGGTGGTGGAGTTATAAATAACTAGGAACAA
>APFE031248969.1:0-66574 GCA_000404065.3 Pinus taeda
GTTTTGTTTTCACACAGCAGTGAATGTAAATGAAATATTTACACACAGTGGTGTAAAATTTCATAGGAGGCAGAGTAAATCTTGTGAAAATGTTTTGGTGAATCCCTCTGAGTGAAAGAGGATGAATATGTAAATGTTTTTGCTTAATGAATAAAAATCATTTTATGGTGGTGGAATACTCTGACCTGTGTAATTATTTTTAAAAGACTTCTATGTGAAAAAGATCCTGGAGCAAAGGAAACAGAGCATTGCCTCTGTGATCTTTATTTAGATGGTTTTGGTATTTTCCCATCTCAAACATTTCAAAAATCACCCAACAGTGGTATCAGAGCAGGCTTAGGCTCTTTGCAGACAACAAAGAAGTTGAAGGGAGGAGTCTCTTGGTTGCAGCAGTCAGTTGTTTTTAAATATACAGTCAAGATATTGAAGCATAGCTGAGGATGCAAGGAATGGCTAGCACAAGCACTAGTATGGGTATGTTTAACACCCATCTCCCACAGTTCAATGGGAAGAACTATGACTACTGGGCAATAACTATAAAAGCCTTGTTTGCCTCTCAAGATTTATGGGAAATAGTTGAAGATGGTTTTGATGAACCAGCAGATGAAAATGGGTTTAATAGTCTGACTCCAGCAGAGAAGGATCAGCTGAAGAGCAATAGGAATAAGGACTCAAAAGCCCGTGTGTTGTTGTATCTAGCAGTAGACCAGAGTGTGTTTCCAAGGTTAGCAGCAGCTGAGACATCCAATGAGGCATGGGAGACCCTCAAGACAACCTATCAAGGCATGGAGAAAGTGAAGACAACAAAACTACAGTTGCTGAAGAGAGATTTTGAGAATCTCAACATGAAGGAGTCAGACAACATTGACTCATTCTTCACACATGTAATTGGTCTAGTCACACAGATGAGGACTCATGGAGAAACCATTGAAGATAGGAGGATTGTGGAGAAAATACTGAGGGTCTTACCCTCAAAGTTTGATGCTATTGTCACCACCATTGAAGAGACAAATGATCTCTCAAGCTTTTTAGTTGATGAGCTACATGCATCACTGATAACACATGAGCAGAGATTGAGTAGGAATTAGAACTCATCTCTAGAGCAAGCCTTCAAGACCCAGATGTCCTTTGGAAGAGGAAGAGGTCAAGGCAGAGGAAACAAGAGAGGAAGAGGCAGAAGCCAGAACAGAGGAGGAAGGAACAGTCCAGCAAATGCTCAAGGAAGAGGCAGTAATCCAAATCAAAACCAAAGCCAAGGCAGCAGCCAGCAAAGAGAACAACATCATGCTCAAGGACAAAGGT
Source organism: Pinus taeda (assembly GCA_000404065.3). Classification (NCBI taxonomy): domain Eukaryota; kingdom Viridiplantae; phylum Streptophyta; class Pinopsida; order Pinales; family Pinaceae; genus Pinus; species Pinus taeda. Next base: position 1,303 of record APFE031248969.1, read on the forward strand.
ATGAAAAATCCAATGTCCAATGCTATTATTGTAAGAAAATATGGGCATTATGCCAGTGAATGTAGGAAGAAGCAGCATGATATGAGTAATAGACAAAATGCAAATGTTACTAGAGAGAACATCAGCCAAACTAATGTATTGTTAGCTTGTAACATGGCTGAAACAAATAGTGAAAACATATGGTTTTTAGACTCAGGTTGCAGCAACCATATGACAGGAAATATAGCTCTCTTTTTTGCCCTAGATAAAAATATAAAATAAGAGGTCACACTAGGAACTGATACCAAAGTGTCTGTTATGGGAAAATGGGAGGTAAAAAATATTTACAAAGCAAGGAGAAAGGAAAACCATAGCAGATGTGTATTATGTCCCCGGAATGAGATGTAACCTCTTGAGTATTGGACAGCTTGTTCAAAAGGGTTACAATGTTTATTTTGTGAATGATGTGTGTACCATCATGGATATACTACCCAGCAAACGATGCATTGCTGAAGTGAGGATGACAAGGAACAGGATGTTCCCTCTCAGGATCAGGGCAGATTTGATGAACAAAAATGTAATTGCAGCAGTGACCCAAGAGGCCTTCCAAAGCGTGCCAAAGGATGAGAATTGGTTGTGGCACTTGAGATTTGGACATCTCAATTTTGGAGGTCTAAATTTGTTGAGCAGAAAAAAAATGGTGAAAGGATTACCATTGATAGAGAAACCGGACAGCTTATGTGAAGGTTGCATTTTGGGAAAACAACATAGAGAAAGTTTTCCCTCAAGTAAAAGCATAAGGGCAAAGGCACCCTTAGAGATCATTCACTCAGATTTATGTGGACCGATGCAAGCAGCATCATTAGCAGGGAACCAATATTTCCTAACTTTTATTGATGATTTTACAAGAAAGACTTGGATTTACTTTCTTAAAAACAAAAGTGAAGTGTTTGAGAAGTTCAGAAATTTCAAGGCACTTGTGGAGAACCAAAACGGGCTGCATATTAAAGTTCTCAGAACTGATAGAGGAGGTGAGTATATCTCCAAAGAATTCCTACGATTTTGTAGAGAAAATGGAATTCACAAGCAATTCACAGCAAGGTACACCCCACAGCAAAATGCAGTTGCTGAAAGGAAGAATATGACCATCATGGATATGGCGAGAAGCATGTTGAAGGCAAAGCATTTGCCAAATGACTATTGGACTGAAGATGTAAATTGTGCAGCATATATTCTAAACAGGTGTCCTACAAAAGTAGTGATGAATAGAGTGCCAGAAGAAGCATGGAGTGGGAGAAAGCAAGGAGTCACCCACATGAAGGTTTTTGGATGTGTGGCCTATGCACACATTCCAGATCAGCTAAGGAGGAAGTTGGACAGCAAAGGGGAAAAATGTCTTTTCATTGGATACAGTGAGGAATCCAAAGCCTACAGGTTGTATATCCCATCTACCAAGAAGTTTTTCATCAGCAGAGATGTTCAATTCATTGAAGAGGAAGCTTGGGATGGAAGCATAGAGAAAACAGTGAATGTTAAAAACTGTTTGTCTCATGATGAAGATGATGAGGAGGTGGCTGAAATGCATCCCCAAACAGCAGCGCCAACACAAGGACAGCAAAGCACACCATTGAGGATAAATGAGAGTGCTTCTCCAAGCATACCACAAGGAGGAAATTCAAGTGCATCTTCAAGCACTTGCACACCAAATGAAAGAGGTAAGAAGTTCAGAAATTTGAGTGACATTTATAATGAAGGAATGAATTCCTTATTTGCCTTGTTTTGTCATGTTGATAATCCTATTCATTTCGAGGAAGCAATTAAAGATAAGAAATGGATAGAAGCTATGGATGAGGAAATGAATGCCATAGAGAGAAACAAACATGGGATTTGGTTGAGCTACCAAAAGGTAAAGAAGTCATTGGAGTGAAATGGGTTTACAAGACCAAGAGCAATGCTGAAGGTAAGATAGAAAGGCACAAGGCAAGGCTGGTTGTCAAAGGGTACAAGCAGCAGTATGGGAGAGATTATGAAGAGACTTTTGCACTGGTTGCAAGAATGGAAACCGTGAGAGTAGTGCTGTCCATAGCAGCACAAAACAAATGGAAAGTCTACCAAATGGACGTGAAGTCAGCGTTCCTAAATGGAGTGTTAAAGGAAGAGGTTTATGTTGAACAGCCTCTAGGTTATGAGAAGAAAGGTGAAGAGCACAAAGTGTGCAAATTGAAGAAAGCTCTTTATGGGCTGAAGCAAGCGCCAAGAGCATGGTACAGCAGAATAGATTCATATCTATTGGATAATGAATTTGACAAGTGTGAAGGAGAACCCACCGTCTACATCAAAGAAAAACACGGTAAAATTTTAATTGTTGTCTTATATGTTGATGATGTTATTTTTATAGGTAATGATGATCAGCTCATTAAGAATTTTAAATCAGTCATGAAAGAGGAATTTGAAATGACTGACATGGGTTTCTTGAGATACTTCTTAGGCATAGAAGTAGATCAAAATGAAAAAGGAATTTTATCTCACAGGCAAGATATGTAAATCAAGTATTTGAGCCAGATTTAACATGAAGAATGTTAAGCAGCAATTCACTCCCACAGTGATTGGATAAATCAGCAGAAGAGGACAGCAGAAGGATTTTTTGATCCCAGTTTATACAAGAGTATTGTAGGCAGCCTTATGTATTAACAGCAAACTTAGGCCTGATATATGTATGCTGTTAGTTTAATTTTCCAGGTTCATGGAGAGGCCAAAGGAGGCACATCTGGCAGGCAGCAAAAAGAATTTTGAGGTATGTCAAAGGTACCAAAATGTTTGGAATTTTATATAATGTCACAGAACATTCAGATTTGGTTGGATACACAGATAGTGATTGGGCTGGAAGTGTTGATGGTCGGAAGAGCACTTCCGGTTATGTTTTTCATATGGGTTCAGGAGCCATTTCATGGGCTTTTAAGAAGCAGTCCATTGTAGCATTGTCTACAGCAGAGGCTGAATATGTGGCAGCTACAGCAGCAGCATGTCAAGCAGTTTGGATGAGAAGGATGTTGAGGAGCTTAGGCCAAGAGCAGGCAAAAACGACAGTGATCTTTTGCGACAATAGCTCAGCTATTGCATTGTCAAAGAATTCAGTGTTTCATAAGAGAACGAAACACATTGATACAAGGTTTCACTATATCAGAGAATTAGTGAACAATGGAGAAATCGTCCTAGAACATTGCAGGACACAAGAACAGGTTGCAGACATCTTGACAAAGCCACTGGATCAGAAAAGCTTCGAATTTTTGAGGAAGTGTCTGGGTATGACCGAATGCTCAGCAGTTGAAATTAAAGGGGAGTGTTGAAAATATGTAATTTCACTGCCCGCGCACAGGACAGCGGTCAACAGGGCAGAAAACCACCGCAGGAAACCTAAACCACCGGTCTCATATCGCACCACCTCACAACGCAAAGTGGTTTCCGTGCATCGAGCTCCGATGCAATTGGGAGCTGACAGCTGTTCAAGCGCTGATGCTGGCCTGACATCAGCCTGTCCAATCCGTCGGAAGGTATCTAGCACCCACCTTACCTCTCCCGATCCCCGTCCGATCGTGGTGCTTCTCTGTCCGCCGTTTGATCTCCGGGAAAGGACAGTGCAGTTTAAACCTGTCCAATGTACGCGGGCCCGTCGAAAATTAATATTCTCCATACCTTATGTTTAAACGTCTGACATAGTTTTTGGTAGGGTCGTAAATATTCTACGGCGAAGTTATTATGCTGTATGGGCCGAAACATATGGTAAGTTTTTTTTTATATTTATTTAATATCACGTTGACCAATCTTTTGGCATGTAAAAACAACAAAACCCGCGGGGATTAAAAAAAAATACGATGCTGTCTGCAATGAAATTTTTTTTTGCATATGAAAAAAAAGAGAGAGGGGTCCGCGGCATATGAAAAATGTGTGTGTAGTTTTTTTTGAGCAAGGGGCAGCAAGTAAAACTGAGGGTCTGCAGAACCCGTGAAAAACCAGAGAGTTACATTTTGTATTGCAGGGAATGCATAGAGGTGCATGAGTATTTGTGGTCTGTAATGTAAAAGTGATTTTCATCCAGCAGAGTAAATTTTGTTTTGTAATGTAAAGATTGCACAGCAGTGCAGGAGAAGGAGGAGAAAGTAAATGAAGAAAACCAGTAGCTTGTTTTGTTCCAAATCCATGAGTTGTTTCACACAGGTGAAAAGGTAAATCTGTAACTCTCTGTAATTTTGTTTTCACACAGCAGTGAATGTAAATGAAATATTTACACACAGTGGTGTAAAATTTCATAGGAGTCAGAGTAAATGTTTTGGTGAATCCCTCTGAGTGAAAGAGGATGAATATGTAAATGTTTTTGTTTAATGAATGGAAATTTTATAGTGGTGAAATACTCTCCTGTGCAATTGTTTTTAAAAAGACTTCTCTGTGTAAAAGATCCTGGTGTAAAGGAAACAGAGCATTGCCTCTGTGTTTTATAGTTTATGGTTTTGGTATTTATCCATCTCAAACATAGAAGCAAAAAAAATACCCAACAGGGCAATTATAAAGAATCCAAGAATCTTGCTGTTGGACGAGGCAACGAGTGCATTGGATTCTCACTCGGAGAATGCGGTTCAAGAGGCATTAGATAGAGTAACGGTTGGACGAACAACCGTCGTTGTAGCTCATCGGTTGACCTCAATTCGAAACTCTGATTGTATAGCTGTTATTGAGGGAGGGAGGGTTGTTGAGCAGGGAAATCACTCCCATCTCTTGACCAAAGGCGAAGGTGGTGTATATTTTGGACTTATAAAACTGCAGCAACAGCGATAGGCAATCAATTTTAAAGTTGTTTGAGACGAAGTTGTAACTACAATAATTAAGACAATGGGTTCTATTTCAATGATTTGGGTGGTAGGATGATATGCATGTATCATTACCTCAGGGCTGGGCAATTTGTGATGTTGAGCAACAACCAGTAGCTTCCACGCCATTAACTAGAATCATGTCATGTGATTGATGCAAAACCATGTCATTTGAGTGATGCAATAGAAGTGATCGTATTTTAAATAAGATTGGGACCCTCGAATCTTTATATTATTAATACACACTAATAGCTACACTAATACTTACCAATCCCTAGTGTAAAGAAAACTGCTCGCCTCACAGTCCACTATGGTTGTTCCTTGTCAGTGTACCATGTCTATGTTCGAAACATTTTTGAGAGAACGGTCTATTGCTCATATGCTGTTATCTTTAAATCATAAGACGTGGATGTAATTAAAAATCTTACTATTTTAAAATGTCGCTCACACATGTTAATGTGTAAAATTGCTTCCTCGATGGGCCAGTGTCTTCCGAAGTCATTTCGGACAGCATAGAATCCTGGATTTTAAAAATAACATGTATAAACTGATTCCTTTAGGAATGGTAATTATCCATTCAAGGAAGGAAGGTTAGACAGCTTAAATTTCCTGCAGCGACTGTTTTTTGGGCTCTTCTTTTAGTTTGTCAGATTGAAGTGCCAAACAAAGGTGGTTTCATAATCAAGTACTAGTTGAAGTACTAAACAAGGTAGCTAGCGAGTGGAATGGGTGACCCCGTTATTAAACTTTTGTTCTCTTGACATTGGTAACCAAATAACTATCTTAAACACAATTAATGATTAAATAAAAAATTAAATATTAAGTAATTAATTTATTATTTTAATATTAGCAAATTTATTATTGTATATGTAAATTTGAAAAGAAGTATAATTGTGGAATAAGTTTTTATGTTTTTAAGAAAAAAGAATGTAGAATATATTTAGCAATTATAAACAAATTTTACATAGTAGTTAGTACTTGTGACTTGCTTTAGATATAACTAAATTGAAGTAAAAATATTGATTACATAGTAGCTATTACTTGTGGCCTAGTTTAAATATAGCTAAATTAAAATAAAAATATTGAATTTAAGTTAATGTTAAAATTTAGAATTTAATCAACTTAGATTTTACTCATTGGTAAATTAAAATATTTTATTAATTATTTTTCTACAATCTAATGGTGAAAAATCCAATATTACCTAAAATATTTTATTAAAATGATTTCTATATATTAAATATACTTATTTAAAAATATTTGATATGAATTATTCAATGGTTTGAAATCTTGATATTTTAAAATTTTGAAGTTTCAAATTTTATTTAAAAAAAACATTTTAATATTTTTTCTCGAATTCTCGTGGAGGTTCCATAAATACATATTCTAAATGATGCTGCGAAAAAGAAATACATTTTAAAAACTTGTCTTACATTCTCATATTTCTAGAAGTTCCATAATTACATAAAAACATATTTTAATAGTATTAAAACATATATTAACTCACAATTTTAATATTTCCCAATATCATAGATTTGTGTGAAATTCTCATTAGGCCAGAGGTGCATAATTATATGAAAAAACACATTTTTAAAATGCCAGACTGCTTTGATTCACAATTTAAATATTTCCTTTTTATGGACATCTATTTTATCCCCATTGCTGCTTGTTAGACCAAATGGATCTGTACTGATAATAAGGTAAAGATAATAAAAACTTAAAACACGAGTCGATTCTTGTAAGTCTTAAGAAGGAAAAAGTGACACATCAACACCGAGGAAATGAATGTACTATCAATGTGAAGAGAAATACTAGACATCGATAGATACCGAAAATAAGGTAGACGACAAGGTGCTTGCTACCATCCAGCATTATCCAAAATGGGGTTGACAACAATTTCATATATCTTCCACTAACGTTGAAGGGATGCTTTACAACTCACAAATCTCCAAAGCAGGATTCTTATGAACCTTTCACCAGTTTTATTAGTCCCTGCCTACGGCAGCGCAGGGACTAATCAATGGCTTCTCGTCACGTGATTGGCTTGACTGTCTTTAATTGTGTGTGTTTGTTCGCTCGGTTAATAGCTTCCGTGATTGGGTTTGACTGGGCTCAATGTGTTCCGTTCGTGTGTTCGGGCTCAGTAGATTGATCTCTCCCTGTGTGTCTTTTTGTGAAATCTTTGTCTGATCGATCGATGTTTTTGCCCATTGAGAAAAAGAACTTGTTTTAATTTGATTGAAATATCTTGCAAGGTTCGTGTTGCCTTTGTTTAATTACATTTATCATGGCACTCGATGATAATATTCTATCTGAATTTCCATGGACAAGGTTAAGTTTTGTAAAACTCTATTGTGGAAAAATGTAAGTATTGTATTTTGAATGTAGCGTAATTGCATTTTCACATGCCTCTCGCTTTCCCTTGAGATGTACTTTTACATGCCTCTCGCTTTCCTCGCTAGGAATTCCAAGGTTTAATAGATTTAGTATTAATAAAGTTCTTTTATTTTTCTAGATGCAATGAGATGGAACTCACACCAACGAGAACGAATGTGATTAAGAAATTGAATACATTATTCCCATTAAAATGCAATATTTATTAGTGACAGAGATTCCAGATTTGTGGGGAATTTTTGGTCCAACCTATGAGAGATGATGGACACAAAGTTGAAGAAGAGTATTGCTTTCCATCCGCAAACAGATGGACAAACTAAAGTTGTGAACAGAACCATTGTGCACCTCTTGAGAGGATACTGCAGCAAGCATCCCAAGATTTGGGATGAACATTTGCACTACATACAACATGCTTACAACCGTGCCAAGCACTCTTCCACAAACACCTCACCGTTTGAAGCTTGTTTTGGTTACTTGCCAAAATCGCCTCTTGATTTCATTCTTGAAAAAGATGTCGCCATTGAGGGACATAGTGATGTTGACAAAGCTCGTTCATTCATTGAAAGAATTCAGAAAATACATCAGCAAATTCAAGAACAGCTTGAGAAAAGTCAAGGCAAGTACAAGGAAAGACATGACAAGCATAGAGTTGATCACAAGTTTCAAGAACGGGATGAGGTATGGTTGTACATCAGTAAGGAAAGGATGCAAGGAGAAGGTAAAAAGCTGAAGCCTATTCGTTATGGTCCATTCAAAATCCTCAAGAAGGTTGGAAATAATGCTTTTCAATTAGATTTTCCTTCCTACATGCAAATGTATTCTATTGTTAATGTGGAGAACTTACGTTTGTATGAACCTCCTTTGATCGTTGATCATGAAAGCGTTGTTCAGCTACCATCTATAGAAGATTTCTCGCATAATTTTTAGATGAGCTGAAAGAAGATACAATCCTTGACAGAAGGACACGCACTTCAAGGAGGGGCAATGTAGATTATGTTCGGGTTGGCTTCAAAGGTAGCAAACCGAACAAGGCAAAGTGGACGGAGGTGGACAGAGTGAGGGCATTGTACCCTCACCTCTTTAACAGGTAGTTGAAGGCTTTTGGGGTCCAAAAGCTTCCCAATGGGGAGGCGTGATCAGGGGCTCATGTCCCAAGTGTCGTAAAATGCTTAAAACTGAAAGTGCTCATAATTGGTTCAAACCTAAATGACTAGATAGAGCTCATCCTCCTGATTCCAATGCCGCAAACGGTTCAAAAAACGGTCGCCGTATGTGAAAGTTATGTCAAAAACAAAATCGCCCAATAACCCTTAATTTTTGAATTTTCAAAAAAAAATTAAAAAAGAATATTCCATGGAATATTCCTTTGGGCGAGCCAATCATAATCCACCATGTGGCAAGCCCAGAGGCCGCCACGTGGCTCAGGTGACACCAACACACATATGGGCGTGTTGTAAAAAAAATTTGGCATTAGCAAGTTTCGAACCCATGACCTGCCTGCCACAAATCCAACGCCTTACCGTTAGGCTACGAAGGCAGCCTTTGAAAACAATGTGAACCATGTTTTATTTAAAGTTTGAAAATGGTTTAGGCAAGAACGAAAGGGGCCAGCCCTGCCTCCATATGATCTGCCCTTGAACCGCGAGCCAAACCCCTAATCGCCGGCACGAAATCTGAGGTAAATTGCCGAGTTAGTTGTGGTCACATGCGCGATTATAGCCGGCAGTCAAGGCGGAGTTGGCGGACCTGTTGGCGGCGGCGCCAAATTTGGCGGATGCCCCAGATTTGGCGGAGCTAACTAGACACTAACTACAGTTAGCTGGAGTTCTTTTAGGCTAAACTGGAGGGAATCATTAATGGGCCATAACTTTGGCTAGGAAAGGCGGTTTTGGACAATTTTTTTTTTTTTTATTTTGGGTATTTTGGATGTTCTAAAGCCATTGGCATAGGTATTTCAGCCATTAGAGGTCATTTGCATAGGTTTTGGAGCCGTGTAAATTCTAGGAGCCACCAGGGCCCAATATTGAGAGAACTGTATCGGGTTGCAGGTATCCATTGGAGGTGAACCAACAGTCAATTCTAAAGGATTCATGTGTTCTGAATATTTTTTTACAGTCTATTCCACCTATAGAGACTTATATTCAGCTGTAAATTCATTTTTAGCATTTAATTGAAACGAGGACAGGCCCATTTGGGAGCCTTGGACCCAGCAGACGTAGCCCAGGAGGGGTGAACTGCTTCATCAACTTCTTTTGCATCTGTGGTTGATTTATTTTGCAGAAAAAATTTATTTTAATGTGTTAAATAGTAAAAGGAAATAATTCTGCTATGCTTGAATGGATCATGAACAGCTGAAATTTTCATTTGTTTCTTTACTGCAAGACATGGGCATCTTTTAAACATGTTTACTACTGAATTGAATACCTTGCAAACCTTTTTCAAGTAGTTTCAAATTCATATCATATGTTGATGGTGGAGAAAGGGTTGATACCTTTACATGGAGTGAGTATGGTAGCATAAAACCCTAGTGTTGCGGGAAGGATCTGAGGGGAGGATGATACCATTTGCGGAATTGGAATGTTGTTGAAGGAATGGATATAAAAGGATCACGAAGAGCTAGAGATGTCAGAGTGCAAAGGAGAGCATTGATAGTAGAAAAAGAGCAGGAAAGAGCGGTACAGATGCTAAAAGGGAGACTTGCAGGACCCCACCAAGTAGGAATGGTGTCGGAGAGTCTGAAGAGATACATAAGATGGTGAAGAACCCATATCAAGAGAGGGATGTCGACAGGACATATGGAAGCCAGGAGAATGATAGGAGTCCTCCCTCCCAGGTTGTGGGGAAGATACTGGAAGGAAGTAATTACAACATTTCTGAGGAAGAGATGGAAGATGAGATGTGCGATGTGATGAGACGATTGTTTGCGGAGAATGATACATTAGATGAATTCAGCAGTTCCCCAATGTTCAGGTAGTGTTCACCCCAACCTTCCCTGGGTGCTTTACAATAGGCCTAGTAAATTTTTTGCTAAGTTACTTAAAGTGATATGTGTACACAATGTGCATGATATATATAAGATGGGTTTTGATACATCTAATAGTAGTGGGATTAGTAGTATTAGTAACCTGGGTTTGCAAGGATCTCAACAACCCATAGCCCAAGGATTTGTACTCCTAGCACATAATCTAACCAACATGGTAGGATCCTTTACTAGATATCTGGAGTTCTCTGGTAGAGGGAACAAAGATGTGGAACAACATTGGTACCTATACGAAGCAATATGCAGAGCTCACCAAACACCGGACAACGTGAAGTTGATTTAATTCTAGATTACCTTGAGGGAGAGAGTTTAAAGTGGTTTATCAAATGGGTGGAGCTGAATTAGAATATCTCTGTAGACGACATTAAGAAGAGCTTTACGCAAGAGTTCAAATTGTCGCAAAAAAATTAGCAAGGACTGTCGAAATTGTGGGAGATCAAGCAGAAAGAAGGAGGGACTGCTTGGGAATTAATGCAGAGGTTCAAAGATGCAATCAAAAATTTAATCTATACAATAGAACCTACTCATAAAATGGATTGTTTCATTAAGGTGCTCCTACCCCTTACTAGGGCACAGCTAACACAATATAAGATTGAAACCCTTCAAGATGCTCTGGAGTAAGCAACGTGCATAGAGGCCATGACAAGGTACCCCCATAAGTATCAGGGAGGAATGGGATCTCAAGATCCATTGATCATGGGCCTCCAAAACCAGATCACCAGTCTAATAGAGAAGTTAAAAGTCTTACAGATGGTTTGACGGTGAGACCCAATGTATGGTGCACTCACTGCCTGATAAAGGGCCATGTAGCAAATGAATGCCGAAGACTGAGAGGCACAAGTAGTTTACCTAATCCTCCATTCTGTCTTCCCAATTGAATACAATAATGATGTGTTTATCTCTCCCTCTTAATGAGGGAGGACATATCTATTCTAATAAAGGAATGTATTGATTCCTACAGAAGGAATGTACCTAAGCTCCCTCTTGGCTTAGGAATTTCCAAGTTTCTTCCAGATAAGAAACTTGTTTTCAATCTCCCTCTTAATTAGGAACCTACAGCAGCTCCTCGGGTGGAGATGATGGGACTACTAACTACTTGAATAACTCCCCTTCATGATGTCATGATTTTTTTTTCGTTATCTAGGAGTCTTCATGTTTGGGACTTCTACATAGGGAACTGAACATCCATCACTTTCATCCATGATTCAACCATGTCATCATTGAAAAGTGATCCATTGGTCCATATATGGCCTTCCTTCATGCCATTTTGCTTTCTTCATGCCATGTTTACTTAAGAAATTTTCATCCTACTACATGTGCATCGGTGGTGGAAGACATCCATAGATCTTCCCTTGGCAACCCTACATAAGCCCATATAGATATTTGTTTAGAAATAAAGGAATGAACATTAAAATCAACATTACCTTTGTGATGTTATTTCATCATGACATATTCTAGTTTGCATCATCATCCTACATACATATCGACACATCTCCCAAAGATATATATCTTCAAGGATCTCTTTCTTTTTTAGACTCCATCAAAGTCTTCATATCTTCCATGGAGATATCCTAGTTAAATCTTCTTGGTCTTTGGATGTTTATTTCCTTCTTCCATGGTTGTATATCCCATGATCTCTTCCTTCCTTTCTTCACACATTTCATTCACATGAGCTTCCAATCAGAGTTCCTCAATTGTAGTCAACCACCTCATAATTCATGAGGACATATTATGTTGATTTCATCTAGTGAATGTGTGACCTGTGCATTTCTTCATTCCATTGATTATGCTCTCAAGATAGATCATTGATCCATGTTACATGCAACCATATGATATGAATTGTACAATATCAAATGTAAGCACACATACCTCATTTCTCCTTTGGATCATTCAAACTTCTTGCAACAACTTCCTTGATTGAAAGAGCTTCAATCCCTTGATTTTCTTCACTTTTATGTCATCATACTATCATCCCATGAATTCCAAAAGTTTGGAATTCTTGATGAAACACTTGCTTCCCCTTATGATCGGTGAAACTTTTAATAAAGATTCCATCAAAGAATCTTGTGGATCTTAAGTATCCCCATTAGCAGATGTTTCCTCTTGATAAATGTATGATGAACCTTGAATTAGATGACTTTGCCACTTGTGTTTCCAATGATATTCACAAGAGTTGTATCCTTGACTTCCATATATTCTAACCATATTTCATGCTTTTCTATGATGATGTCTTGAGCTCTTGCTTCCAAATATTCTATAATGCCTTGATGCATCCATTTAGTGAATCATAATATCCATATATTACAAAACAATACTAAGGAACTTGAAAAGAACTTAGGTGAGGAAGACTATCTCAGTCATAATAGACATCTCTTACTTCCTCTATCTTGGACTTCTTCTTTTCAGCTTCCTCTACTTCTTGGGTGATATGAGCTTCTTCTCTTTCTCTTTTGTTATTGTCCTTCTTGATCTTAGGACAATATCTTTTATAGTGTCCATATTCCTTACACCTATAACATTGGATCTTAGCCATGTTCCTTTTCTTTTTTCGAGAATCACACTTCCTAAATTTTCCTTTTCTTTTTGTCATTGTAGCATAAGCTTAATTTTTCTCACCTGCTCCCACATCAGATTTGGCCTTTAGTCTATATTCTTCAATCTTGCATAGTGACCATAGATCCTGGAATAGAGTGGCTTATTTCTTCCCATAAATAATTGAAGTAAACTTATCCCACTCCTTCAGTAGTGCGTTTAATAAAATTGTAGTCATTTCTCTATCAACATAAGTTATTCCAGATCTTGTAGTTGGTCCCAATCTCATATATCCTCATAAAGTATGAGGCTATTCAATCTTCCCTTGACATCTTCATCTTGTAAATTTATTCCTTAATGAGATTACTTCTCCAGTAGTGATTACGGAATACATCTCTACCATTTTGTCATAGATTTTTTTTTAAGTTTCTAGTTTAGATATGTATGGGATGAGGGGATCCTTGATGGATTCTATGATAATCCTTTAAGCTCTAAATTCCCCTTTCATATACTTGGCAAGAGCTTGAGCATCTTCCTTTCTCGGTTTAGTGGTAGAACCTTTGACATGTTCCATAACCTCATTTTCAATGAGATTCAGATTTGTCCTTTTCTTCCATGCAAGATAGTTTGAAGCCCCAACTAGTTTGTTTCTTTCCTTGCAAAAATACATTTTGATAGATTTAGATGTGGACATAAATATGCTTACTTGATAGGATGCTCCTTCTTGTTTCTTCCTTGATTTTTATGATGATATAGAGGATAGAAAACTTCTCACTGATGAAGGTAGTTTTCTTCAAGAATGATCCTTGATCCCACATGGAGTGATATGAGACTGCATTTTGATCTAACTTCCTTTGGATGAATAGTCTTCAAAACACTTTCACTTGAGTATATGTAGGGTTTTGCCCCTCTTTTCTTGATGGTGATCTCAATAATTCTTTGTAGACTTCTTTGATCTAGGGTTATGATCCTTCCTTTGACTTCAAGATGATCTTTGCTTTGATGTATTCCTTGAGATTTGATCCTTGAGTGTCCCTTGATAAGATGTCCTTCCTTGACTTAGTAAACTTAGCTCTGATACGATGTTGAGAATATAGAGCAACAAGATTAGGTGATTTCTCTTTTATTAGTAACTGCTTTTGAGTGATTTTTACTTATTTAAATTAGGATCTTATTTTACAAGTTATTAGTGTTATTTTTCATCAAATAGCTACCAATGCATAAACCATAAAGAGACAAGAGACACGAAATATAGGCTATCATCCAGGCCCGAAACCTCTCCCACTTAAGAGGAAAACTAGAACAAATTATTCTTCTTATAGAGATTCAATTTGACAAATACCAAGACCAAGACACAAGTTCCCTTAATGATAGTCACCCTTCTATTCCTTCCTTTGTCTCAGTTATGTTGGGTTGTGTTATATTCTTTCCACAACTAGCCCACGTAGTTAATCGGGGGGTTAGAGGGGGGGAGGAGGCCCCCTTTGTTGTGTTGATTGTGTAGCGGGGGGGGATCACAGGGGGTTTGAGGTGTACCCATAACCCCACTTTATGGGGTCCGAGGCAGCGCCCCAGAAAATTTTGGTTTTGGACCCTATGTTAGGTTGGGAGGACCCACCTATGGTTTTGTGCATGATTTTCGCACATGTATTTTGGACGCGATGGTTTTCGGTCCATGGTATTGGATGCTCGACATGTATAAATATGTGGATTATAACATTGAAAGGAACATAATGAAAAATCAAGGCTGGTAGTCCCGATTTTGGGATCCAGGGGAAATCTCTGTGTATATGTGTTTTATGTGTTATGCTCTCGCATTGTTTATTTTATGTGTTTTAGAATTCGTATGCAGGTAATTTCTGTACAGGGTTAGAACCGACAAGTTCCTCTTCCACCTTGACCTCCTTCTTCTTCAAACCTTCGACCTCCTTAATTCATAAACCCTAACTTGAACATAAGACCTATTCCTATGCCTTGATTTCCTTCGCTTGGGATGGAGTCCCTTCCTAACTTTATTCGACCTCCCTTATGACTTGAACTGCTTCCAATATCGGTTGCCTAAGAGAACTGTAATTACTACAGCATAAGTCTTGTACATGACTCAAAACAGATCCCAAAACAGATCTAAATAATGCCACAAACCTTGCTCTCCCTTTACTTGACTTTCCTAGCTCTAGGACTATCCTTTTGACCCTTTCGTTGATCTTCGCATCGCTTGTTTTATTCAAAACCTTACCAAATTTTTTTCCTCTGATATTATGCTGAGCAACGCTATTTATAGTTGTTTCCCTGTAAAAATAAGTCAAATTGTAGGAGGGCGAGCCAACATGTCATTTGTAGGAGATATTTATTCTATTTTTCTTCTGACATGAAGGAGAGGTCTTGTGCTTGTCTTGGAGGTATTTTCTTACCTATTAAATGACTCATATAAAACGTAACACGCCAAAGAAGGGTACTTCTTACATGACATAGAATCAAATTGACTTTTATGACTAGATGACAAAACCTAAAGGCTCACAATGGGGGCCATCACTAAAATAAAATTTCTTGCTCATGAAACCCATGAGACAAGAATTACAATAATACTTTATTTTTCTTCTTTTCATCAATTACATAAAATCACAATTACACATGTCTTTGTGAAGACCGAACCTAGTTACACTTTTCAACATTTTTTAGTACATTCACAATGCATAGGCACATTGGAGGCAGCTAGAGGAAATGTAGGAGGCTTGTCCCTTGCATTTACTCTCCTTTGACTCAAAGTGATCCCTAGAATCACTCATCTGCACTCACCTATAGCTCAAGGTCCACTGGAAATCGATGAACTCAAGTTCATCAAAGGATCTAAGGGAACTCGATCCAAAAAAAATTAGGTTTTGGAGGGAAGCAATCCTCCTTCCGAGGGGATTTCCCTTCAGTCATATTTTTTATAAATAAAAAAGCCTAAGGGCTCATTAGGATTCAAACTTTTGGGATCTAGGAAGATCTATTGAGATCCAAGTACTTCAAACTATTATTTTCATTTTGATATGATGTATTTGAATCCCATTTTTTGTTAATGAAATATTCATTGTTGGTCTGCACCTGAGTTAACGTTGGAGGGTTGGGACCCTTGGGTTATGGCCCAACCCAAAGGCTTTAGTCTCTCTTATGTATTTTCTTTTGTCATTATTTGAGTAGTGGTGGTTCTTTCCTCGTTTAAACAAAATTTAGATTTCAAAAATTGTAGTTGCAAGCCTGATTACCACCTCTGTTATGGGAAGTGTGGGTGAGGAGTCTACAACAACAAGCCAGAAATATTTGTTTGTTTTCCTTTGGTTTATAGTTCTCTTTCATACTTTGTTTCTGCATCCTAGAAGTTAAGATCATTCCTTTGCAAATGGATTAGATTCATGTTATAGGATAGAGTAGCTCTTGATCAAATAAAATTCAACTCATCATTTCCATCTTGATTTGTTGTAATTTGATCATTAGACGTATGTAATTTCCAAGAGTAAAAAGGGGTTGATTTCTATTCTGCATGTACTACCAGTGACTTGCAGGGATTGGTACACTCATCTGACTTCCAATTTCTCATCACCATCTTCCTTCTTAACACTTCATATTGATTTCAAATTCTACCACTGAGATCATCTTTTCAGGGTTATTGGGGAACACCGTGAGCAAGTACTTTTGTTCAAGATGGGCCTCTAAGGGGTACTAATCTTGGAAAAAATCCTCACGCATTCTTCATACACCCTCATCTACCTTATCTTGCCCTCAGAACACCTCTCTTACCCTCAGGATGCTCTTGAATCCAATCTTATAGAAAAATAGGGCAATCTTGTAGCAAAATAGGGTATGTCATAGCATCCTATAGCAATCATGTAGCATTGTTTAAACTTGGCCAAATTTTCTCTAAGATATTTATTTTTAAATTTTGGGATTGAATAATGACCTCTAGCCTTTGAATCCATGAGTGGGGATACCCAAGGACAACTCTAGACCCATCTCCTTCACTACAAGTATAGAACAACAATTAGAATTAGTAAACAGATTTCTACATTTGAATAAAAAATATTGTTCTTTTATGCAATGTGTAAAGACTCTATTACTAAAGCTAAATTATTTTGAACTCCATGATAAGAAGGGAAAATCTTGAATGCAAATAGATTAGACCTAGTTTTTTTAATAGTTATGCCCTTAGATTTTCTAATCATACTCGTTAGATCAAGTTTCCTCTTTCAAGCAATTTTTGACATTTTGCAAGTAGAGTAATGATTTACATTCTGCAAGTAAAGTATTGATTTAATTTTTGCAAGTAGAATATCATGGTTCATTTATGCAATTAAGTACAATCTTTCTCTTCCTGAAATTGTAGTTAGCCTTTACAATTGATGAATGGAACTTTCATTTCTGCGATTAGGATGATGTTTACCTTCCTGCAACTATAGTAGAATCTTGTATTTTCATGCAAGTTCTCTTTGTAAGCTAATTTGAGGAGTGGTCTCTGCATACCTTGATCTGATTCAATGAGTGAATGTGACATTAGTAAATCTTGACCTATTGTGCATATAGCATTGTCACCTCTAAGTTTTTACGAACCCTGGGTTGATAATTGAAGTCTGTAGCCTTGGGAGTTGCAGCATTCTTGTTGCAATACTAGGGCCTTCAATGCTCACTAAGGGTAGTAATTCTAGTAAAAATGCCATTCAATCATTTTCAGAAAAATGTTGATCATGTCCCAAGTCCTACTCCAAATAATTTGTAAGAGAATAAATCCTCTAAGAGATATTTCTTAAACATAGACATATCTCTCACCCCTCTTCAATGACACTTAGTCGCTTATTGATAATGTATGTGACATAAGTCCTAATTCCATTCAGTGTTTTCATTGCTTTCTTGATTACATTTAGTATGCCGAACGTGACTATTAGTGCATCTTTTGTGGCTACGATAACCAAAGGGAGCATGAACAAAGGTCTAGGATTCAAATATTCTTCAAGCTCGTTGATCTTCCTTTTCAGTCGCATGTTCTTGATCTCTTACTATGTGACGGAACAAGCAAGTATGTTCCTTAGTCATATATAATTTAAGAAGTCTAATAAGTCCAATTCCTAATACATCTAATTATCAATTCCATTTCTTTATCACCTTCTTCTTCCTAGCATGCATCTTCTCAATCTATAACTTATTACTAGCCTTGTCATAGTGAGCATTATGCATAGTTAATGATTTATTTTTTTTTAAATGGCTCTCTCTTCTACAACCAATTCTTCAACTAGTCTTTGACATAGTGCTATGTAGTTGACAACGATAACATTATCTACTTCTATGTCAGTGGATCCTTGTTGGGCAGCGGATCCCCCCACAGCAGGTTTTGGGGCTTAAAGCCCGGATTTTGGTCAATTGTAATATAAGACTCCACGAAATGCAAGCGCGGAGCACAAAAGTCTAGGATGAGTCATAGGGTTGTCCACCCTAAAATAATGTAATTTAATGTAAAATTATGTCGGCCTACCCATGGTCCGCGGACCATGGGATTGTATAAATAGAGCAAGGCTCTAAGTGTAAAGTCAAGTTTTTGGAAGCAAGTAGATAGATGTGAATGCATGGTTAGAGGATAGAAGTGGATCTGAAGTGTATTGGGTCATAGTAGTAGGAAGAGGCTTTGCAGCTAAGTGCGCAGAGGCCTAGTAGAGTCCACAACTAAGTGCACAGACCCCTGCAGCTGAGTGCGCAGGGTGGAGTCGGGTCTGTAAGTGAACTGAACTTGAAAAGGATTATTAATAAAGATAAGTTGGATTCGAAATATTGTGCATCTGGTTATGGATCTATATGTTTTATATTATGCATTAATTGTTATCTTGTTATTTATATGTGTGCACTTGATAAACATTGGTTTGAATGTTTATGTATGAAAATATTCTAAGTAATTATGGAACAGAACATAATTAAGGAAGACTTGGGTAATTAACACGGGTCGCACTGTGGCTAGAGCTGCGCGAAGGTAGTAACACAGGACACAACGTGCCCACTGGTGCGCGTAGCCCAGTAAGCGCTAAGGTTGGATCGCGTCCCTATCGCCACATAACAGACATCACCAGGGTGCAAAAACCTGGTTCTAGCACCCTCCCATACTACTTCGGGTGAGACCTCAATCCGCGCTCCACGGACTATTTCCGAAAGGGCCAGTAGTACCGGGATTTGCTTGGTTAAATCACTTTTGAACCTGGGTCAAGCCCCACTAAGCCAACAATCCTTCATCTTGTTACTACCCTTTCTTACTAAAACTTTTATTACTTCTTAACAAAGTAACAAAAACAATATATTTTTCCAAACTATCATGAGAGGTGGCTCTTGACAAGCATCTCCACGAGTGTCATTCGTTACTCTCTCCTCAGGTTGTAGTTGTCTCTTATTTTTTAGGGGCCAAGGAGGAACTTTGATGAGTTCGTTGAGTTGACGAGGACTTTAGGTTTGTAGAGGTCTTCCCTCTTTCATTGGCTTTTGTCTTCCTTTCTGAATTATAACTAACTTGTGTCGCTAACTCATTATTCTTACAATTTGTTCTTTCTCTTTTTCTCTTTAAGTACCTACTTCATTATATCCACTTCCTTTTATGATCACAATGAACAAGTTTTCATATCTTACTGATGTTAAATGTTGGGGAAATAATCCCTAAGAATAAAATCCTTGTGCAAGTTCATCCTCTTCCAAATTAAAGGATTTTAATGTTTCAAATAACTCTATTAAATGTGCAAAATTCTTCACTAACTTTAAATGGTAACAAAATAAATTGCTTCCTTTTTTCCTATCAAATAAAATTGACCAAGAATGATACTACATACATACTTCTATAACATAAAATCTATCAAAAATAAAACGAGAGAGTAACAAAGGTCCATCTTGATAACCATAAAGCCATATGGATGTATGATTGTCTTCTAATATATACCCTCATTTTCCCTTTAAGAACTATTGTGCTTCAATCAACCTTTGTAGTTCAATTCCAATCAACATTTATCTTAATATCCTAACAAATATATCCTAGAAAAGGTAGAAACGAAATGATGCCTTATGTCTCCATAGAATAGGATACTATAATTGTATTGGCTATGCTTCGGGATTCATATTTTTTAGGATGTAGTTCATTTCATTGAAATATTGTATAACAAGGGTCAGTGCCTTCTTTGGAAAATGATAGAGACAATTCATATTTTTAACCTTGACCAAGTAGGCCTCAAGAATGTAAAGTCAACCCACAAGTTGTGGAAAAAAAAAAAAATATATATATTATATATATATTATATATTATATTATAGGCATCGTTGGAGCTCATTTTGGCATCTCATCATCACACACATTCATCTTAAAATCACAGAGGCTAATCCACACGTGTAAAGGAGTCAAAGGATGATTTCTAACCAGCACTGACTAGCTTCATTCTATCTATTTTGACTTCTTTGACTTGCGTTGGCTTGGGATGTTTTGGATCTATTTGACTAAGAGTTTGATTTTTCTTAAAGGTTGAAAGTTGCAGATGGTTTGTTGACTTGTCTTGATTGAAGTTTTACCTCTTTTCTAGATTATTGAGTGTAGGTAAACTCTCTCTCCTTTGACCGTGAATTGTAGGGATTTTTGTATGAGGCTTGACCAAATTTCGGCCTCCTTTTCAGAGCTTCCACAGGCCAAAATTCATCCATATTGTTGTAGACATATACTTTGACTAGAATTTACTTTCTATCTCTTCATTGACTTGTTTTGACTTGGACATTTTAAGGTCATAATTGGAATCTTGTTGGAATATTCTTTGATGTACTACCGATGAACAAAATTTCTCTCTCATAAGGAAATAATTGGTTGGGTTTCCCCCTTGTGAGTTTTTCCCTAGCTTGAAGCCTAATTTATAGTGTCTCTTGTCTCTTATTCATTGTTCATGTGACCTCTACTGCTCTATTAATGAAATTGTATGGTTGAATTTTTTCATGTATAGCTTATTAATGATTGGAATGCAAAAAGAATATTGAATATATATCATTGGAAGTAGTTATCAATTTCGAAAAACTATAATACTCTTATATGCACTAGAAAATCAACATGGTTTCAAAACTTTGTTGAAGGGGAAGAGTTGTGAGATCGCCTTGAAGAAGCATTAAGAGCACTTTTAAAGAGTTCAGGATTCTTCATCTTTTTTTTTTGGTTGGTCATCTTCATTATCTTCATAACAAATTCCTCCACAAAGATCGAGAAAAATCTCGAAGGAGCTACAAATTACAAGGCATAAAAGGTCGATATTGATCTAGTTCTTGCAAGGCATAATTTTTTGGGCATTGTTACACCTAAAGTTATAGAACCAATTGATGAAGTAGGGAAAGAAAAATTTCAAGAAGATGATGTAACCACCCACCCCACATTTACCCACTTTTACATACGTATGAGGGTAAACATGAGCTGAGATTTACTATGCATGACCCAGTCTAAGATGCAGTTATGGGAATGGGGTCCACTTGTCCAGAATTTACGGTAAACACCCAAAGACACATGATCACACAGATTTTAGCCTAAATTTCAATGGTGATCACTTCCTTGATCTTCACCAATTCTCAACCTAGAATCACTTCTCAGCTGCACACATGAAGTCCTATCAGTGTGGCTAGAGGCTTCCAACAGCTCACATAACCCATCCTTAGAGCAGTTGTGGCAGACAGTGCGGCACGGACTGTGTTTTAGAAATTTAAGGCTAGTACTCAAGCCAATTACCTAGACTTTTCCAAAACTATGTCAACAATAGGTATAAGTATTCATGCTCTATTCTCAGGATTTGTCGTGGCTCATGCATGCCAACACATATTATTCATTTATGCAAACACTTTCTAATTATGTTACATGTAGATCATGAATGCATATTTTGTTCATTATTTACATTAATTTCACTAGATATTCATCAAGAAGGTGTGTTACCCTCTCATACTACTAAGAAATGTAACTAGTATTGGTCTTCATAATTGTTGTCGAATGTAATTCTTATGTATTTGTCAAAAGAAAGAAAAAGAAAAGTCATTGTAAAGATCAAAGAAAATTATTTTTACAAACATGGGTTTTATGCTCAAATTATTTTGCTTCTAGGTTTAAACACCCTTTGTGTGCTTCTAGGGTTGAGACATGATTCATTGGCCTTGCCATTATGTTCTATACCCTTCTTGGGCCTATCATGTTAAAGAAAGAAAAATCAATTTATGTAAAATGGTCATGTAAACCTCCTCCATCAAGTCAGCTTACCCTTCCTTCAAGTTGGCCTCAAAAGAGGCGATCCAACCACGGTAAATAAGAAGAAACTTGACCTCATTTTTTTATCCATCCATGTGATTTGATATACAATTCAAAAAGAAGAAGAAAGTAGTGTGAAGAGCCGAAAAAGGAAGGAAGAACTAGAGTGGAGGAAGAAGAGACACTTGTCAACCAAAAGGAGTTGAATTAATATCTATTTTATGTCACACATGCAAGTTGTAGTAGGGAATTAGGGCTACTATAGGTTTGAACTTTTGTAGGCCATATTTCAGGAGTTGTAGGGAGGGCCTTGACACCTATTGATTTATTTTGGAAGAATTTTCTTGTGTTGTTTCGTGGGAAACTTGACTATAGTTTGATTAATCTTCTTATGAGGTTGACTTGATGGATTGGAGGAGTTCATTGTCTTGGTCAAGGAGTCTTGATTGTCCCATTTGATTCAGTTCTAAAGGAAGAGAAGAGAATTTTTTGGGTTTTACCCTAGGAAAGGGGTTTTCCCCTAGGAAAGGGGTTTTCCCCTAGGAGAGGGGTTTTTCCCTAGATTGGAGCCTATATCTTGTGTTTGTGGTTGTGATATTCTTTTTCTAGCATTTATTTGATGATAATACCACACACATAATAATCTAAGAAGAAAAACATAATCACAAATAACTGTCAAGAATTGAAAATGGAATAAACTTGTTGCCTTAATGGATTTTCCAACACATACTAGTTGAAATAAAACACAGATTAGTTCATGCATCCATATAAATTTTCCAAGAGCCTGTCAAATCATGAAACAGATCAATAACAAGAGCACTTCATATGACAAGGAATACACTATGCATGTAACATATAGTTAACTAGAAATGGAGCCATGACAAACCAGTCACATAATCAACACATTAAACCCAAAACTTTTGCTCATTGATATTGATTAAATAATAACACATATTAACATATGCATATTACCAACCAAGTCAGGGACTCCCACGTTCCACTTGACCATAGATTGGGGTTGAACCAATTCTTTCTTCCAGCCCAATCACCCCCATGCCCTATTTTAAGCCTGAATTTGGGATTACATGGGATAAACCTAAACTTAACCATACATGGAATCCAGAGGAAAACCACATCCACCCTTAATCCACAGTGATTTCACCTAATACCAAGTCCAGAAATCACCAAAACCAATATAAGCTTGGATCCCTAAAGAATTTATTCACCATACCTAAAGGATTTTTCCTATCTCCACCCGCCTCTCAAGGGCTGAACCATCTCCACCATCAACCCTTGGGATTTTCCTGAGACCACCTCAACTAGGATCCAAAATCTATTGGCATCCAAAGCTCAACCAAATAGGAAACCCACTACATCATGGCTATCCAGGAAATTGCATAGGGGAAGGTTGTACATACTATCAATCTAGGAAAATATTCATGCCAATGACAACAAAAATGACCAACAAACCAATGCATGAACCATGCATTCAAATCCCAGCAAGATAATCAAACATGCACATTGTTACCTGCAAAATCCTCATGTTGGTTGCTCCTTTTCTATCTTCTTTTTTTTCTTGCTAGTTGTTGTTCATTCTTCTACTCGGCTACCACGTGAATTCCCCTTACACTACTTTCTTTCCTTGCTTGTCTCTTGCTTGTGTCCAATTGTTGTGTGTTCTCTCTTGTTGTAGTGTTCTCTCTCCTTCTTCCTCTCTTTTTCCAAAGAGAATGCTAGAATGGTATCTCTCCCATTTCTTTTTCTTTTCCTTTTATTTTTTCTTCATTTTTTTTCCTTGCATGCATATTCTTTCACTATTTTTATCCTTTTCTTGTCTCTTCCTCTTCCCTAATTGCTAAATTGGAATTTATTTCATTTTCATTTAGTTTTTTTGCATGTTTTCCTCATGTCCTTACTCGCCTATAATAATTAATTTTCCATTTATTGTCTTTTGCCTCTTGCCAATGCCAATTTCCATAGACAATAAATAATTAACCACAAGTGGATCCAAAGGTAATTTTTTTCTTTCATTCATCTTGGAATACGTATCCCATGACCTTGTTTTGATTTTTTCTTTTATAATGTCCATAAATTATTTATTTACATGGAAAATTAACCCTGGGCTGTTACAGATGACATTTTGGCAAGAAGCATCATTATAGAATCTATTAGGGATAACCTAATTCCCTGTATTGATGATCACTAAATATCCAGGGCAATGTATGATGATATCATTAGTTTGTACACAATCAAGAACATCAATCAATCTATAAACCTAAGAGGTCAACTTCAAAATATCAATATGACAAAGAACGATATACCAGCTTCCCATTTTGTAAATATATCTCAAATAAGAGATCAACTCAAGGCCATTGGTAAAGAGGTATCTAGAAAATAATTGGTATCTATGGCTTTGGGTGGTTTGCCTAGATCTTTGTATCCTTTTGCAATAAGAATTAGTGCAAGAGAGAATGCACCTTCATTTGATAAGTTATGGGCTCCCTGCACTCAAGAAGAATCAAGACTTCATTGAAGAGATCTTATTGAAGATACAAATGAATAAGCTTTAGAATCTCATTCCAAGAAGAATAAAAAAGACCTAATTTTGGGAGGTATCAAAGAAGTTCTGGTAGAAGACCAAATTCGAGATTTGCTCAAAGAAGGGAACCTTCACCTCGAAGAGGACCTCCTTCCTGTCATTATAGAAGAGATAGATGAGATTTGACTAATGTTTAATGTTATTGTTTCCAAGCATATGGTCACTATCAAGATCATTGTCCTTAAATAGTTCAAAGGGATGACTATCAAAGAAATGGAGATCGAAAGAGGAAGCAACATAATTATGCCACTAATATTGATGAATCCAAGAGGAGGTCTAAGAAAAGAGATACTAATGAAGAATACTCATTTTATTCTGGTTTTACAAGTTTCATTGCAGGTTATGATAAAATATGGTTGGTGGATAGTGGTTCCTATAAGCACATGATTGGAATTCATGGTCATCCTAATGAATTGGTTGAAAATAAGATAGCACAAAGAGTGGAGTTCGGAGACAATGGAAAATTTGAAGTCAAAGGTATTGGCTCATCATCCTTTCAATTGGATTTAGGAAGTAATGTTAAACTCAACAATATTTTATATGTTCTTGATTTGAAGAAAAAATTGGTGTCCATCTCATCTCTTGAAGGCAAAGGATATAGAATTGTTTTTGTTGATGGACAAGTCTTAGTATGGAAAAAGGATGTCATTGGTGTGTAAATTGGAGGCCTATATCGTCTCCTTAGAAATTCAATTCAATATTTGCTTCATAACACCACTAATCTCTGTGAGCTATGGCATTAAAGGTACACTCATATTCACTATAAGGCTTTGACTAGAATGAAATATTTTGTTAAGGGTGTACCGGAAATCATGGTTGATCATGTTGGAGTTTACAAGGGATGCGCCCCTTGGGAAAAATGTGAAAGGAAGATGTACTAGTAGTGATAGTAGATCCAAAGAAATCTTAGATCGTGTGCACTCTCATGTTTGTGGGTCTATGTTTGACAAGACATTGGATGGAAACTTGTATTATGTATCTTTGGTTGATGATTATTCTCACAAAACATGGATTTATCTTCTAAAGTCCAAGGATTGAGAAATTTCGTGAATTCAAAGATCAAGTTAAGAATGCTATAGGAAGAAGGATCAAGACCTTAAGGTTTGATAATGTTGGTGAATATGTGTCCAAGGAATTGATTGATTTTTGCAAGGATGTTGGAATTAAGAGGGAGTTGTAACTTCCCTACTATCCTCAACAAAATGGAATTGTCGAAAGGAAGAATAGGACAATTATGGAAGTATCCAAATCCATGCTTCATGATCAAGAGTTACCAATGTTTCTATGAGGAGAAGTTGTGAATGATGTTGTGTATGTTCAAAATATATTCCCACATTGAGTCTTAGATTACAAGACTCCCAAAGAAGTCTATACATGTGAGATACCCAATGTTGAGCATTTGAGAATTTTTGGTTGTCCTGTTTACGTTCATGCTCCTAAGGAGAAGAGGACAAAGTTGGAGCCTTTTTGGAACAAGGGAAATTTTGTGGGCTACAATGAATATTCAAAGGCCTTTAGGATCTATGTTTTAGGGCAACAATATATTTAAACTTGGACCCTAATGATGAGATACAGGTGGCTCCAAATAATGTGGAATCAAATTCTAAAGAACCTGAACGAATGGATCAAGATCCTCATGAGGAATTTGATGATCATGAAATTTTTTAATCTCCTAGAGCCACTATTCTTGATACTTGAAAGAAACATGCCTAGCTTGAAAGAACATTGAAGTAAGTTGAAGGAAATGTTGCAACTCATAGGACCTTTAGGGAAAGCAAGAAGTCGAAAAGGTACTCTAGGTATACAACCTTGATGTGCAAGATCATTGAATCTGAGCCATCCACCTATGAAGAAGCAGCTCAGGAACAAGTTTGGAAAGATGTTATGATTGAAGAATATCAATTAATATTTAAGAGAAATGTTTCAGAAATCATGCCAAGGCCTGAAAGAAAGTTCATTGTGCCTTCAAAATGGATCTACAAAATTAAGCATGTTGCTGATGGAAATGTTGAAAAGTACAAGGCTAGATTTGTGGATTGTGGATTCTCCCAGAAAGAGGGAGAAGACTATGAAGACATGTTTGCTTTTGTTGCCAAGTATGCATCTATTATATTTTTCATTACTCTTGCTTCTATTATTGGTTATAAATTTCATCAAATGGATTTCAAAACTTATTTTCTAAATGGGGTCATTGAAGACGAAGTCTATATTGAGAAACCCCAAGGTTTTGAGGTCCATGATAGAGAAACATACGTTTGAAAATTGAAGAAAGCCCTATATGTGCTAAAGCAGACCCCTCATGCATGGAATTCACCTATTGATGGCTATTTGATGAGTCTTGGTTTCAAGAAGAGAAATGTTGATTCAAACTCGTATTTTAAAGTTGTTGATGGGGATCCCTTGATGGTGTTGTCATATGTGGATGATTTTTGTATGACCATGGTTGAGGTTTTGATTTTCCAATGTAAGAGGGAGTTGGTTTCTGAATTTTAAATGAAGGATCTTGGACTCATGCATTACTATTTTGGATTGGAAATTTTACAAAAGTATGATGGAATCTTTGTTGGCCAAGGAAAATACACTATATCGATCCTTCATAGATTTGGTATGATGGCCTGCAAGTCCATGCACACTCCTATGGTGACAAATTTGAATAAGACGATCCAAGAATGTTATTTTGATTTGATTGATCCCTCTATGTATTGCAAATTGATTGGCTCATTGAAATATCTTGTGAATAGACCTGATATTTGTTATGTTGTGAACACATTGATCTAATTCTTGGTTGAGCCTTGGCATGTACATGAGTTGCAGTGAAATGTATTCTAAGATATTTGAGTGGTATCATTGAATATGGTTTGAATTGTGCTTCTAATGGAGGACGGAAACTACATGGATTTGTTAATGTTGATTGGGATGGTAGTTATGATGATAGGAGAGAACATCTAGATTCTATTTTGATTTAGGCTCCACTATGATTTCATGGTCTAGTAAAAAGAAAACTTGTGTTGCTCTGAGTACAACTGAAGTTGAATGTATTGTTGCATGTTCTACCTGTTGTGAAGTAATATGACTTTGAAAATTGTTTGTTGGTTTGTTTGATCATTGGAATCAACCATTATATATTATGATAATCAAATTTGTGTGAAGCTTTCTTAGAACCCGACATTCCATTATAGGTCGAGGCACATTGAGATTAAGTATCATTATATTCATAATATTGTCCAGAGGGGAGTGTGTAGCTTGAATATGCTCCTACTCATGAACGGGTTGTTAATGTGTTGACAAATTCATTGTCTCATACGAAGTTTTCTTATTTCAAAGAAAAACTTGGAGTTGTTAAGAACCCCTCTATGAGACAGAGGGAGCATTTACTACATAACATCATGAGATGGAAAATCTTCCTTAGGATATGGCCGAGAGACCTATGTATTGGTTGGGAAGATTGTTACTCCCCTAAGTCAACGAACTGGGAGACCAGTGAGTTTGGTCGAGGAGCTTAGTTATGAGGTATGGATTAATCTTGTGTTCTCTCCATTAGGTCGTGAACCAAGAGACTATATAGTCATGGATTGAGATAGTGATTATTTCCTTAGGATGTGGGCCAGAGGACCTTGTTTGTGGTCAGGGAGATGTACCATGTGTATATGATTGAGATGGGGATTCCTTCCTTAGGTTGTGGGTTGGGACACCTTATGTATGGTTAGGAAGATGTACCATATGCATGTGTTTGGTTTGGTCCCACTAATTAGTGGGATAGTGACTAGGATGCCATGCGGTTATGGATTTTGGGATGTGTTGGATGACATGTGTCTTTCCTTATGATGAGATTGATGATCTCTCCCGTAGGTTGTGTTTCGGGAGACTTATGGATTGGTTGGGGAGATGGATCTTGTTATAAAGAGAAACTTATTTTTGTCCATTAGGTTGTGACTCGGGAGGTATATGGATTGGTCGGGGAAATTGATTTGAGAGAGAATGAAAAATACATCCCTACATTAGAGGGAGTGTTGAAAATTTATGTAGCAGCAATCAATATCTTCATTGGAAAATGATATAGAACAATTCATATTTTTTTATCTTTGACCAAGTCGGCCTCAAGAATGTAAATTCGTCCCACATGTGAGAAAAGACTCCTCCTCTATATAATATATATATATATATATATATAATATATAATATATATATATATATATATATATATATATATATATTATATATATATATATATAATATATATATATATATATATAAGGTATCGTTGGAGCCCAATTTGGCATCTCATCATCACACACATTCATCTGAAAATCACGGAGGATAATCCACACGCACAAAGGAGTCAAAGGAGGATTTATGACCAGTGTTGACCAGCTTCATTCTACATGTTTTGACTTTCATTGACTTAAATTGACTTGGGTTGTTTTGAATTTGTTTTACCGAGGGTTTGATTTTGCTTGAAAGCCGAAAATTGCAGATGGTTCATTGACTTGTCTTGACCAAATTTTTACCTATATTCTAAATTGTTGACCACAGGTCAAATCTCTCTCCTTTGACTGAGAATTGCAAGGACTTTTGACTAAGGATTGACCAGATTTCAATGTCTTATTCAGAGCTTCCACATGCTGAAATTCATCCTTACTATTGCAGACATATACTTTGACCAAAATTGACTTTCTCTCTCTTTATTGACTGGTTTTGACTTGGACATTTTTAGGTCAATTTTGGAATCTTGTTGGAATATTCTTTGATGTACACTTGATGAACAAAAATTTTTTCTCATAAGGAAAGAATTGGTTGGGTTGTCCCCATGTGGGTTTTGCCCTAGCTTGAAGCCTAATTTTTGGTGTCTCTTGTCTCTTGTTTATTGTTCATGTGATATCTATTGCTTTGTTGATGAAATTGTATGGTTGGAATGCAAAAATAATACTGATATATATCATTGGAAGTAGTTATCTATTTTGAAAAACTAAAAAGAAATCTCATTAGAGATTAGCTTAGCATAGTGTAAAACAATGTCCTCCTTGAAAGAAAAATACAAGATGTATAGGATTGACTTGGTTACATGAAATGTTGATTCATGTCGTATAATAGGGGAGATCAACCAAGAAAAGCCTTTGTAGGTATCTTTTAGCATTAAGATGTCAATGATAAAAAGATTGGCTTGCACAAGCAAAGTCCTCTTTTCTTTTACTCGTCATCTTACATTATTCTTCCAATGAACTTTGATATACATGACAAGTCAAGCGTGGTTTTACAAAGTTCTTAATTGTTTGAAACTCAATTTATGAGCAATATTTAGTAATGTGTCCCTTCAACATGTACCACCTTCACAAGGACATGCAAGAACTATGATGAGTTAATAACCTATGACACATTGTGAATGGATTAATGGATTTGATTCACATAATATCATACCGCCACCATTCCACCTTGAAGATCAGACTTTCTTAAATGATTTTTCAATTACCCTTTAAAGGAGAAAATAGATTTTTCGATTTACTCGGACTAAACAAAAAATAAGAATTACATAAAAATTAAAAAAACAAAAAAAACAAAAAAACAAAAAAACAAAAAAAACAAAAACAAAAACAAAAACAAAAAAACAAAACAAAAACAAAAACAAACAAACAAAACAAAAAAAACAAAAAAACAAAAACAAAAACAAAAACAAAAAAACAAAACAAAAAAGGTGATTACAATAACATTTTTCATATATTTCTCATTTTTTGTGTAGCAAGGTCCATCAAAAGTATGCAACATAGGTAATTTTTGGATGAATAATTAAATTATGCATCCAACGGATGTTCTCGCTCAAAATTTGAGTAAAATTGTAGGGAGATAAATGGAAAATAAGAGTTGAAAAAATAGTTTTCTATTTTTTCCCTATAAAATTTGATGATGTAATTTAATCTTATTTTATTATTTCCACTGTTATTTTACATTATTCTTTAAGAGACTCGTTTTATACCTCAAAATTTATCTAATGGCTACATGTTAACAATTTATCCTTATAAACTTACCAATATGGGAAACCTTTCTATAACTATAAATGTATGCATAACAAGATTGTAAGAGCCCCATCCTAGGGTGTGCTAACTTCTAATTTTTCTGAAATTAAATGCGATAAGAGGCGATAACTTACCTACTTACACGACTTTTAAACAAATATAATTTTATCATTTGCATTATAATAAACATAAATTAAGGTGAATATTTCAATCTCATTAACTTTACAAGAGTAGTCTATGGAGGAATACTTGTACCGCTGGCTGATGGAGATACCTTTGTCCTGATGCTCCTGTTGAACGCTCCTTTTTACGGACCCAACCGGATTTACCTCCCAGCAAACTAGGAAATAATCCCTAGCCCAGGAAACCTCCACAGTTTCCCTAGCCCTCCGAGCCCAAGTCCAACCAGATGTAGTGTGTGTGTCCAAATGAAAGATCCAAACCAAGATAACAATACTTCCCTCCTCTCAACAACCCAAGAAACATCCATAGGTTCCTAAAGTCTCCAAGATCACAACAAGTCCAAACAATCACAATGAACCCCACAATCGTAAGCAAGACCCAACCTCCCCCTTTTCTCCCTTCCCCCTTCCCTTTTTATACCCTCTTTCCCTTCTCCATCTCAACCACCTCTCATTAATGTCATTAACTTTTCATCCATCCTTACAATTGACTTCTCTTCTCCCAAGTAAGCTGGGAGTATTGGAATGTGACATGAATATAAAATTAGGAATTTAATGGGAAAGAACCATGTCTTCTCCCAAGTAAATCTAAAAAGTACATTTGGGAATGTGAGGTGAATATATATATTAATAGTTAAATGGAGAGGACTATGTCTTCTCCCAAGTAAATGTGGGGGTACATTGGGGAATGTGAGATGTAATTACATGGAGAGGACCATGTCTTCTCCTTAGTAAATGTGAGGGTACATTGGGAAATGTGAGATGTAATTACATGGAGAGGACCATGTCTTCTCCTTAGTAAATGTGAGGATACATTGGGTAATGTGAAATGAATATATATATTGATAATGAGATGGAAAGGGCTATGTCTTCTCCCAAATAAATGTGAGGGTACATTGGGTAATGTGATATATATATTATATATATATATATATAATATTATTATATATATATATATAATGAGATGGAGAGGACTATGTCTTCTCCCAAGTAAATGTGATGGTACATTGGGTAATGTGAAATGACTATATATTGATAATGAGATGGAGAGGACTATGTCTTCTCCCAAGTAAATGTGAGGATACATTGAGGAATGTGAGATGAATACATATATTTTGAAATAATGGAAGGAGACCATATCCTACCTAATATTCAATTTGAGAAGGTAAGTGGGGGATTTGAATAATGGAAATCATGAATTTTATATTAGACCAATATTTCTCAATATTTTTAGATAATGTAAATATTAACAAAATTTGTAGGATAAGATTTAAGTGGGGCATTACATACACCCCTCCTTCAGAAAACTTCTTACCAAAGTTAGAATGAAAATATGCAAGGAGTTTGAAAGCATAGCAACCAGAGAGAGCTATAGCAATAAAATCTGATAAGTCCGACAATGACATTTCTTCCCATCAAGAGTCTCCAACTGATCTATATCCTCCTATCCATCCTGACCTACTTCCGTTCCCACCCTATCCATCCTCTGCTGCTTTATCAATGGAAACGGCCATACTAACCACTGATAAAACCGACATGGTGGAAGCGTCGAATACATCGACCTAACTTTCCCAGCAGGCAACTGGAAATCGTCATCACACATCTAGGGGAGCGTGTCCACCACTTCCCTCCCACGATTCCAGGTTTCGGAGGATACACGGTGGGAAATGCCTCCACCCCTCCTTTAGGACTAGGGTCAACACCCTAACACGGACCACACTACAGAGCTGATTAGACTTGTCATCGAATAATCCAGTTAGGTAGTCTTTGCCACCTGTCATTTGCATTTTACTCATGTCATAAGAGTGCATATCAAGTAGATACCAAATGTAATAGAACAATGTGCATTATACCTTCCCCATGAGACGTCTTGACCTTCCCTCAATGGAAGAGTAGCTCTCGGCTATCATATAGTTCTTTCCCCTGCGGGTTAGCTCTCATTCATGCATTTATATAACAACAAGATGTATAATCATCGCACTATTAAGTCTAGTATCCACGTGTCAATTTGGTAGTTCATACTGGAAACAATCATAATTTCACTACGCCATTCATTAGATAAACCATATCCACTTAAGCCATACATGAAACAACAATAACTCTGATAAGTCATGTACTAGATAAATCATCACCAAGTAAGTCATATATAAAATATTTCCATCATCAAAATCCAACCTAAGTAGTTTCACATGTTCAACCAAATGCATCAATATTACACAATGTTCATAAATAAATAACCCGGAGATACAAAATAAAACCTTAACATAGGTAGCTGTCTACGTCAAAATGGGAACCATAAATGCTCATGTGACATCCTTGTGGAACTCCTCGAATCCATTAGAGTTGAAACAAATTCCACTGTCTATAAGGTGGTACCAAAACCAAAATAATGGCAAGCAACAGATTAGTGCACTATCAATTCCACTAGAAGATGTTAGTATAAGTTTTATGCATATAGTTTCTTTAAAACCTTAGTGAATATAAAAGTCCCACTCTTCCAATTTGATGTTTTTTCATCTTCCATACCAATTATTCAATCTTGAAAATGAAAGACTCAAAACTTCATAACTATTTCTTGCATGATTTTCATATTTTCTTTTTTTTAATTAAGAGAAATGTCCTCTAATATGTCAAGGGTTCAAATTTATTATATATTTAATCATTGTTTACTAGTGCTAAAACAATTTCATGATATATAATGTAGCTCACCATATGACCAGACAAATGAGAAATAATTAAACGAATGGAATAATTGCCTTAGACTTGTGGTATAGACATGGGCCTTCATTTACAAAATATTTTGAATGATAATAAGAATTTTTGAGGCTTTATTGGAGTTGTTTTAAAGGTGTAATTATCCTTTAGATTTTATCTCCTATCTTATAAAGGTTTCAGGCAATGTAAAGCTAAATTATTGTAATGACTTGGTCTCTAGGTTGTGGATAACAAGTCAAATCATTATTTTTCAAAGAGAGTTTCAAATTAGCCATTAGAGGAAAATTATTTAATGTTATTCCCTCATCTCATTTGTTGTGAATTGAGATGAGCATGCCATGATAAACGTTTTCTTTTTGTGCAAGCACTTATCTTGTATATTTATTCTTCTATTTTATTTTTATTTAGCCATATAGAAATTTTGTTTTCATAAAAAAATTAAAAAATTAAATAATTAAAATAAAAATAAATAAATAATATATTATATAGGTTTTTCCAAATTACAGAAAACTTCTTGATCAATCCATTGAGGCGCTACATAGTCACATGGAAGAGAACAGTTATAGTGCTAGTCCTCACTTTCTTTTGTTGGATTAGAGCTATCAATTTTTTTTATTGTTGGACAAACCCTTATTAGCGATTGCTCCTTCAACAACAAAATCTCCCATAACACCACAGTAAATCTATTGACCAAAAGTATTTCAAGAGGAAGTGTCTAAGGTGAAAATCACCCTTAGTTGAATTTTAGTATTGATACATCATTTTAGAATAGAGTGAGAGATACTAGTCTTTTGACTCCAACCTCATAGCTTAATCCAAAAATACAAGATTTATTTAGAAGGGGTCATAACTACAATCCGACACTAGAAAAAAATAATTTGCAAGGAAAAGGTAGACCTCACCATACCAACCAATATTTAAAAATCCAAAACTTTTTCCAAATTTAAAAATCCAAGCGTTCTCTTAAGGAAGATGGTGACCACAAAAGGATGGAAAGCATTGATGAGTTCTTGAAGGCAGGCAGACGTAAATAAGATTTGAGCTACTATTCCTTCATTAATAGTCCTATATATGACACAAACTAAAGGATGTCAAATTGCAGAATTATATATGACACAAACTAAACGTTGTCAAACTGCAGAATTATATATAACACACACTAAAGGATGTCAAATTGCAGAATTTTGACAACATGAGCAATCAAGTTATTCCATGGATTATTGGAAGTCATATCAACCAATATAGGGACATGCATATGGACGGGTGAAAAAACAAAAACAAAAACAAAAACAAAAAAATGATTTTGTAGCATATCTATCACAAATTTGATGTTTCACTATTTTGTTCAGCAAACAAACACAAAGGTGTAACCCAAGATGATAATAAATTTATTTGATGTTTGCATCCGTTTTATGATTTTACGTAACATATTTCATTTTACTTTGTAGGCAATCGTAGGCCTACTATGGTCCAACCATTCTCAATCCCTCTAGAACCCACTCTAAAATCCGTTCATCCTAAATATGAAAGGAAGACTTGGGATTGGGATGGATCTTTTGAAACCATGATTTTGTAGGAGTGATCTGATAATCTTTTAATGTAACCTGGAGTTATATATATATATATATATATATATATATATATATATATATATATATATAATATATATATATATATATATATATATATATATTAATATATATATATAACTCTCTAGGATTGCTAAACCATATGGATTAAATAAGAACACAGCTTAAACTAGTTTAATTTTAATTTAGATGAATCAATATATTAGCTAGCTACCCAGCCAACATCAACTAGAGAGCCTTGATATCATTAACAATGTAGTGAATCAACAAAATACCTTCAATTAATTCAATAATTCTTGTAAGATTGCAAAACCAATCCCAAGGCTTCATGATTAATAAAAATTCAGATGATCCTTTTTATTAGTGATCTGAAAGAAATAATTATATTAGGTACACAACGAACATGAACTACCAATGTTCTCTCTGGCCGATATCCCTATTTTTCAATTTCCATTTTTTTCCTGGGATAATTCTAAAGCAGTGTTTTTTTTTAACAATCTTTGCAACATAACCCTGAACTAAATCATTTTCCATTGAAAGGCCTTTTGCTTCATATTTGACACATCGAACAATTGAACTTGGGAATAAAAAAACATATCATGAGGGGATTCAAATGATGGGTAATCATTGTCAAGATAAGCATAAAAGAATTACTTGTAAATACTTCCAGTCTATAAAAAAAACCATTAATTTTCATAAGCATTTGTCCGTAGAATATTAGAAATAATTTGTCAGAGCAACCCTGAATTACAAAATCTGGGCATGGTTACCAATTTAGTGAAACCTCAATATCCCTATTTTCCAGTTCTCACTAATTCTTGTAGAGTCAGTTACACAACATTTTTTTTTCAAGGAGCTCTGCAGCAAATCCTGAAGCTGTTGCTTCAAATTTCACACTCAACGCTGGAACATGGGGATGAAAAAAAATGCAGTATCATGACGCCATTCAAATTAACGTGATACTTTTCTCAACTAGCACACAAAATTTTCGCTGTAATATTTCCAGCATATATGAACAATAAGAGTTAGTAGCACATATTTCGAGTGCACATGAACATAAGTGAATTTTCACCAGATCAAAAACGATGGTTCAGTTCAACCTCGAAAGGTTTTCCCCTTTTATAAAAATTGCAAGCGCATTGTTGCAAATGAATATTTTACTAAACTGAAAATATTTCCAGGATCATAATCCCTTATGTCTATATATTTTCAGTCCCTTTATTATATATTATATATTTATATAGCAAGCGCATTGTTACAAATGAATATTTTACTAAACTGAAAATATTTTCAGGATCATAATCCCTTATGTATATTATACTTTAGTCCTTATGTATATATATATTTTCTAATATCTAATCCGTTGTTTATATTATATATATTATATAATATATATATATATA
The DNA here is from genome assembly GCA_000404065.3 of Pinus taeda. Lineage (NCBI taxonomy): Eukaryota > Viridiplantae > Streptophyta > Pinopsida > Pinales > Pinaceae > Pinus > Pinus taeda. The sequence continues at coordinate 37,855 of APFE031248969.1, forward strand.
ACCGATAACACAACATCAATATTAATAAGGATGCAGTTAATCCTTTTTATTAGTGGTCTAAAGAATTAATTACAGAAGTACCTGATCAACATAAACCACAGAATCTTGACATGATTACCAACGTATCGAATTGCTAATGTACCTACTTTTTAATTCAATAATTCTTATGAAGTTATACCATTTTTTTAGGATCTACAGCATAATCATGAACTGGATCATTTTCCATGGTAAAACCCTTTGCTTCAAAATTGACGCATCCAACACTAGAAATTAGAGATTAACAAATATCATCCAGTCATTCAAATGATGTTGATCCTTTTGTTGTAAGTAGACAAGAATTAGTTGTAAATATTTCCATTCCATGAGAACAACAATCAATCTTCATAACCATTGTCAAGGCGATAAGCAGAACTCTGAAATTTTTAAGAGGGATATTTTAAGAAGAAACTCATAGAAAGGGGCAATCATATCCATAGAATAGTAACCCCAACAAAGGATAGATTATAACATGGATACATTCTATTGAACTAAATTCCCAGTCTATAGCTCAGAAGGCTTGAAAAAACAACTTCCAGAGTTGAAATGGCACAGTGACAAATATCATCGCCATAGCCAAAACCTAATCACTACAGAAGCTGTGAATTGTGATTACAAAGTAAGCAACTAAGCCTAAACACACAGCATGGCTAATGAAGTCTGGGTAAAACACTGGATAAACGTCCAACAAAGCAAACCAGGACCTTAAAAAAACCCAGAAAGCGAAAAAAAACATGCAAGAAGAACCTAGCCACCATGCACCAAAGTTTGACAGTTCCCTTGAGTTCTTTAACTGGGGATATGACCATTGGGGACTATAAACAGGGTCATCAAAGAGGACACTTGCAAAAAAAAAGACCTTGTTCCAACCCTTGAGGAATGAGTAATTTAAATACTAAAGCCCATGTTACACTGCTATGGGCCCAAAAATCCCAGATGGAGCAAACCATCTAGAAATTGTTAACTTGTTCCTGTAAACTTTCATGAGAACCAGGAAATCGTCCTTGATGCATTGGTTCCAATGTCCTATCTGAATCAAAATAACTTTAAGATTTCATGTCAATACTTATAAATCCTGCAATATTTGAAGAAAAATTCCTGAGTCAAACTGTAGCATATGTTGTATCTCATATTTCCAAGCATTTTCTAAGAGACAAGTAGATCACACCGCCATAAATGTGCCCCGACTGAATCAGGTGCCCTCTGACTCAATCCACTGCAGTGCTACAATTTCAAACCAAGCAATGTTTCCCCTATCTTTTCTATAGAAGGCAAGCATTTATCCATTATTTGCATACAACCTAATAAAGAAAGAATTTGTATAGCCTGTTGTCTTGCAAGTAACAAAGAGACAATGCCATTATCAGTAATCCCACACTTTGCCAAATCTAAGTCCTGTAAAGCTGGAAAAAGGTCAGCAATAATCTTCAGACTTCGATCAGTCACCTTTCTACAACCATCTAGAATTAATGTCTGAAGGTTTTCTCCACATAGGTTGGCTATACCAAATATAGCCCAATCTGTAACTTGTACACACCTACTCAAGTTGACTTTCACCAAACTTGTTTTACTGTTATCCAAGAGAACAAGAAGACCATCATCAGATATTCCTAACAGCCCACTAAGATCAAGTTGCTGTAGTTAAGGGAAATCTCTCCCTAACATGGCGAGGCATCCATTTTCAAACCCTGGACAGTAACGAATATTGAGAGATTTCAATGATTCACAGACTGGTATTGATGTTGTGACCAATGAAGATTCCTTAATTCCCTCACATTTAATCAATGACAACACTTTTAACTTTCCACTACAATTAGAAAGCACATATATGAGACCATAACAAGATACCAACTTGTTATCCTCTATTTGAAAATTTTCAAGTGATATGGAAACATGTGTAAATGCTCTCAAGCCATCATCAGTCAATGACTCACACTTTCAACTTTGTCCAACTACCTCAATACTCACCTCTGTCAATCCTCGACAAGCGGTAACTGAAAGATGCTTTAGCTTCTGGAAACCCAATGTATTCCCCATACTCAAGAAGCCCTTCTCTGTGACATTGAATAGGTTCTTAAGCGACAGATCAGTTAAAAATTTACCATAATGCCCAACTGCAGCAAGACTAATATTAGTCAATCTTAAAGCCTACAGCTTTAACGTCATCATGTTTTGGTATTGGATAGAATTGTAATAACCCCTTCATCACTGACAAGGTAGCAATAATTGATACTCAACGATTGAAGTCGAACACAGTTCTGTCCAATTTCTCTTAGGGACTTATTTCCCACCTGGGGGCATGATTCTAGATTAAGGGTCAATAAGTTTGGACAGTTCACAACAACAGATTCCAAACCTTTGTCTCCTATCCATGGGCACTTACACAAATCATGTTTCTCCAATAACTTACAGCCCTTCGTTGTTGCAGCTAGCCCTGCATCACCAATTGATGGGTAGTTCCAAAGTCTCAAAACTCTTAGAGCTGGGTAGCCAAGGCCAATAGCACATAGTTGTATATGGGTAATCCCTCGACAGAGGATGGAACCACGAACTAGAAGTTTGCCCAAGCCTCCATGGCCGCCTACACAGACAACAAGTGCAGCAAGCCTAATATCAGTAGGTTGAGCACAAAGTAGGCTGAGCACCCACTGGGGTGCAAATCTCAAGGGGTCTAAGCATCTTTGAGCTGCTAAAATTTAATGGCATAGGGAGTCAAGGGCTAACAAGGCTAATCAAACCCAGAAGATTGCTCAGATTATTATTGTTGTTGTTGGTGTTGTGATTATTGCTAGCAAACAATCTGGTGTCCGAGAGATTCAGGTTGCTCGCGGGCATCATTGTGGGGCTCAGATTGGAGGTACCATTACCACCCATATGATTTTGTGGCCTGTAGAAATTAGGTGTCGAGATAGCAGCATTCATGCGAGGACTCAAACCCACGAAGCTGGGACTCAGCTGCCTGAAAATTCCTGCCAACAACCTCCCATACAAGTAGCCCTTGCTGCTACTATTGCTACTAGCATTGTTGCTGATCACCAACCCCTGGCAGGCTAACTTTTGGAAGGGACTCAAACCCGCAACGTTCGGGAGCTGGGGAACATGGTGATGATGAAGATGATGTTGATGATGGTGGCTCCCCCCAGCTAGAAAAGATTGGACTTGCGAAGGGTCGAGGCTGAAATTTGAAGTGGGTGACGATGAACAAGAATTCATGGTGTGGTGTAACAGCATATTGGGAGGCTCGGGATTCGGATTGATCAGAGATGAATAGCATCAAAATCCTTCATATCTATATTGAAACAGGGACCCTCAGGATGGTTGTTAGCATTTATTCATACTGGCAATAGTTATATCGTTATTGTTAGTATTGTTGTGAGAAGTAAACCATTCTTACGCGTCCATCATTCCCTTGAACGTTGGCAAATTCAAATTCTCAGCGTTGTTGCAGTGGAGGTTTGTGGCATCTTCCAGACCCCACATGCCACCATTCACATTCATTCTCTACAACATTTTTATCCCCAATCAGTCCTCAATGTTGTCAATCTATATCTATATATATAACTTACTAGTGCTTTGTATATCGATTAATTATGGCAACAGCTACCATATATGATTTAGCTTTTATATGTGAGAACTGATCATTATGAAGATTTTCGATGCATATTCCTGCGAAATCTAATGACTCTTAGCCATTTCTAGTCCCTAGGATTCGATCCTGCACCACCTAAAGAGCTGGAAAGCCTGTAGCAAGCATTGGGTCTGTAAATTTGAACGTTGAATGATCCATTATAGTGCCTCCTGGAGTTAAATACAGGAATCATTGTTTTTAGCTTTTTATTTTAGGTCTGGATTGGTCATTTTTGGTACCTCTGAAGTCAAATATCAGAACTTTTTGTTTCGCCATTAATTTGATCTCTGGACTGTCCATGATCCATCTGGACATTTCTTGCCAACACCCTTCAGAAGAAAAATAAAATCATGCTATGACTACAGCGTTTGTAGCACCAGATAAAATGGAGCCAGTGAATATGTCGAAGGTGTGGCCAAATAAACCTCAACAATGGAATTAATTTATTTATTTTTCTTTTGTTTCAGAGATTAGAACTCATATCTCCTAATAGAGTTAGCAGTGTTTATAAAGTCACTCCTTTCTGAGTCATCTTGACTGTAGCGTCTTCCTTACCTGGCCTGCCTCCTGCAGCCTGCGCTGTGGCCTTTTTTTTCTGCGCTGACTCTTCATGTAAGACTATCCTTTTCATTTTAGAGGACTCATGGAACCCTATCATCCAACCGTTTTGCCGCTAACTTGGCAAGAATGTCCATCTACCGTACCCATAGATGTATTTTAACAATAAGTTAAGATTTCATTACAGATCAGTCCATTTACTATTGCATATTGGTGTCAGATGTGAAGGAAATTGCAAATATTTTGCCGAGGAAGATAAATGTTTTCATGATTTTAATTTCACTTAGTAGTTCAGTAAATGCTATGGTTTAGTATTGATAAACTGAAAAAACTCATGCAGTTCATTACCTTCGGGTTAACTATAGGTTGTTTCTTACAACTCGTGCAGTTAGTTGTTTTCGGGTTAACCATAGGTTGTTTCTTACGTTTTTTTTTTTTGGATTTCAACTTGAGCTTCAAATCGTTCATTTTAGTGACACTTGCTGCTAACTATCATGTTTTTCACTTTGGGCTGTTCAGTTTGCTGCATATTAGGGTTAAATATTTAATGAAATCGCAAGACTTTTGCATGTGATGATAAGGATGTTGGGTCTGTAACTTCCAGAAATGCCAATATCAGTTACGGAATTGCTTAAGCTAAAATGTTGTATCAAGTTATCAACAATTGCTATGAACATACTTACATCGTGAGAGATCAGTAGTATTAATGTATGACTCATTTAAAATGTTATACTGAAGTAGTTGGTTAAGCTCAACATAGACTTCACATAGTTTAATGGATTGTGTGTAAACATGGGGCTCAAATCTATATATGCAAGGTTGTCATTAATGGGAAGTATAAATTGTGGGTTTAGTGGGCTTGGGTCCAGATTTTGAACCAAAGTTCTGATACCATATGTAAGAGCCCCATCCTAAGGTCTGCTAACTTCTAATTTTTCTGAAATTAAATGCGATAAGAGGCGATAAATTACCTACTTACACGGCTTTTAAACCAATATAATTTTATCATTTGCATTATAATCAACATAAATTAAGGTGAATATTTCATTCTCATTAACTTTACAAGAGTAGTCTATGGAAGAATACATGCACCGGTCGCTAATGGAGATACCCTTGTCCTGATGCTCCTGCTGAACGCTCCTTTTTACGGACCCAACCGGATTTACCTTCCAGCCAACTAGGAAATAATCCCTAGCCCAAGAAACCTCTACAGGTTCCCTAGCCCTCTGAGCCCAAGTCCAACCAGATGTAGTGTGTGTGTCCAAATGAAAGATCTAAACCAAGAGAACAATACTTCCCTCCTCTCAACAACCCAAGAAACCTCCACAGGTTCCTAAGGTCTCCAAGATCACAACAAGTCCAAACAATCACAACCAACCCCACAATCATAAGCAAGACCCAACCTCCCCCTTTTCTCCCTTCCCCCTTCCCTTTTTATACCCTCTTTCCCTTCTCCATCTCAACCACCTCTCATTAATGTCATTAAATTTTCATCAATCCTTACAGTTGACTTATCTTCTCCCAAGTAAGCTGGGAGTACATTTGGAAATGTGACATGAATATAAAATTGGGAATTTAATGGGAAAGGACCATGTCTTCTCCTAAGTAAATCTAAAAAGTACATTTGGGAATGTGAGGTGAATATATATATTAATAGTTAAATGGAAAAGACTATGTCTTCTCCCAAGTAAATGTGAGGGTACATTGGAGAATGTGAGATGTAATTACATGGAGAGGACCATATCTTCTCTTTAGTAAATGTGAGGGTACATTGGGTAATGTGAAATGAATATATATATTGATAATGAGATGGAGAGGACTATGTCTTCTCCCAAGTAAATGTGAGGGTACATTGGGTATTGTGAAATAAATATTATATAATATATTATAATATAGATAATGAGATGGATAGGATATTTCTTTTCCAAGTAAATGTGATGGTACAATTGGTTATGTGAATGAATATAATATTATATATATATATATAATTATATAATAATATATTTTATATGAGATGGAGAGGATTTATTCTTCTCCCAATGTATTGTGAGGGACATTGAAGAATGTGAAATGAATACATATATTTTGAAATAATGGAAGGAGACCATATCCTACCTAATATTCAATTTGAGAAGGTAAGTGGGGAATTTGAATAATGGAAATCATGAATTTTATATTAGACCAATATTTCTCAATATTTTCAGATAATGTAAATATTAACAAAATTTGTAGGATAAGATTTAAGTGGGGCATTACAAAGATGAGGTTTCAACACCACCTTAAGGGTAGAGATTATTCTTTTTTCAATTTAACATTTTTATGCACTTTATTTTATTTTTATTTCTTTATAATATTTGTATGTTTTTTAAAATAATTAATTATTTTCAAAGTAATGAAAGAAAAGTTATCTACAACCTAGAACCATCCATGATTGGATGTATTCTTTCTCTTAAACGTAAAGGAAATTGGTTAATGACCCAAGATGTAAAGGCAATTGACAAGAATGAAGATTTGCGCTCTTGCCACCATCAAGTAATCTTAGGTGGCATAGTTTTCCTTGAATAAGAATGACGAGTCAATTCATTTACGGGTAGCAACTAATAATGATTGTCATCACTACCTATTGAAAATTGAATTATTATAGTTTTGCCACCTTAATAATTTATGGACATAAGTTTGTGTTTTAAAATTTGGATGTGAAGTGTTTTAAAAGTTGATGTTTGATTATATATTTTAAATTTAAGTTTCTAAAGCGACCAAACTTAGAGTTGTTGTGCTTTTAAAATGTAAAAATACACAATGTATTGTAGTAATAGTTTTATTAATAAGATGAATGTATAAGTATGATTGAATGTTACAATGAGAGTCCGCTTATATACTGAGGCAGGTGACCTGACCCTTCATGACTAGACATGTCTTTTTAGACAAGCCTTTCCATTTTAACTAATGATTATTTAAAATATAACTATGATTATTTATTATTTATTTGCATTTATTTAATTTTATCTAAATTATATTCATAATATTGCCTGGAGTATGCCCTAAAACTGTTTATGTTTGGCTGAGCTTGTCTTCCTCGGACGTAAGGAAATAGGTTAATGGTCCAAGACCTAGAGGCATCTGGCCGGAGTGATAGCCTGCCCCCTTACGGACCACTAGTGGGTTATTACAGGTGGCATGTTTTTACTTGAATAATGATGATGAGTCAGCGTGCATTCACAATTAGCATATAGAGATGGTTGTCATTAGCATATACAGATGGTTGTCCTCACCGCTGGTTTGACAACTAAATTATGATATCTTTTCCCACCTGTAAACAAAAAAAAACAAAAACAAAAAACAAATCAACCATTGCCCTCTTTAAAAATTGTCCTTAAAGCTCTATCGCTAAAAATTTCTTCACGTACCCACATCATTTCGCATGTGTAAATCATCATTATATCAAATTGAATTTAATCATTTTTCCTTTTGAGAATATATATATATATGTTGTGAATACCATTATTATTATTTTTAAAGTATCTTTATAAAAATCCATTATGATTAACTTTATAATTTTAATAAAGTCACTTAAACGATTTTCATAAATTACTTTATGATATATTACAATTCTTTTGTTTATTTATATTTATCAGCAATAAGTCTAAGTTGGCACAACGCTTCGAATTCCACACCACGTTTCGACAAGGTTCCTGTTAATCAAATCATAACTTCCCACATTGGGTTCACGAATGTCATAATATTCAATGCACATCTGGCGAAAAATGGTTGCATTATGTTTCTTCGTGGATTTGGAACAAGTCTGAATAAAAATTATACAGGGCTTTATATGTTTCCAGTGCCACAAGCAATTCAGTTTTGAGAACAATAGAGATATTGTTCGAAGGCTCCAACTCCCAACATTTCTCTGCATCTTGCAATGCTTTTATATATCTTTGTAGTCCAATGTACTCACGACAATTAGCGGATAGCATCTTCAATGCATGATTTAACCTCTGGTTCATGGCCAGTATTTTTGGAAGGGCCACAGGGTAGGGCTCTGGTGTAATTTCAAACACATTCATTCCATTCTTTCTCTTGTGAGCGTGATCCCCATCGACAAACCACTGCTTGAATTGTTCATTGATCAGATGATCAATGTGAAGGTGAAGGAAAATTCTCTACCCTTGAAATGGACGAAGGATTGTCCACATCAACGAATATGAAACCATTCTTGTTTTTAACCGGGCAAGGCTCCTTGAGAACAATCTTCGTTTCCTTGGATAAGCTTTTATGGCGAAAGTTTGATTAATTGATAAGGATTTGAAGAAACAATAACAAGAGTCACAACATGCTCAGTATCGGCCTCTTTCATTATAGTTTGGATTTTACAAAATCTGAAAGGAAAGATGCAGGGTTCTCCGTAACAAACCGCTCATTCATTCAACTTCCCAACAATCAAATCTCTTAGATGCACTGGAACACGTTCTTCCATGACTTCTAAACATCTATATTCATTTTGAATAGGGTGGGATTCTTCTTCAACACCGAATTGCATACAAAAATATTCTCCCATGGCAACTTGTGTGAAATACCTAAGACCTTTGTTATAGATTGCAATTAAGGCTTGTTTGTCAAAATTATTGTAGGCCACACTTAACAACAAATCCAGAACCTAGTCCGAGAATGCCAACAAGCTTATGGAAATATGGCCGAGGGTTTTCCTTCTCAGCTTGTTTTAGTGATTTTCTGTCGTTGACATTGTTTGAAACCCTAGGAACACCAACTTGTGAGTCGATTTGCAGGAGAAAACACAAGGTAGAATACATTTTTCATATCCTTGATTTTTCTGGGTTGATGTCGTAGAAGTAGTAGTGATTCAGATTCTTTATTGTCCTCAACTTTCCAAACCCTAAAAAATACGCTTTTTCTTACAAGATTTGTATTATTGTCCTCAAGTTCTTTTGTATTATTGTCCTCAAAATTCTTTTTGGTTGATACAGAAGATTTACGCTTTGTGTGCATCCGAGGTTTTGTTTTAGATCGATGGTAATTAATTTCATGGAGTTGTTTTTCATGTGCAGAGTATTGTGCCCTGGGATGATCGTCCCTTTTTTCTTTTTCATCCTCTTTTATATGTTGGCTTGTTTCATTCAGGTGATACATAGGATCTTTTACACTTCAAAATGTTTAAAGTGAGCTACGTTATAACAATTACTCCCACATGCATTGTATTTTTTTCCTTTCTCTGTTTTAAATCAACTATGTTTTAAATCAACTATATTAGAAATCTACGATTTCTTGGCTTGCAACATCAATTCTGTCATCTTCTTCAACAACATTATCTATGTCACCTTCAGGATCTCCTAATCCAAAATGTTCAAAATCAATTCTTTGATGAATGCATTTATTATTGTTAGTCCCTTTCATGTCAATGTCCTCGTCCATTGTAGGTGTTGAATCTGGTGTTTTGAATGCATTTATTATTGTTATCCCTTTCATGTCAATGTCCTCGTCCATTGTAGGTGTTGAATCTGGTGTTTTGAAAGCCTTTAATGATTCTTCAAATGATTTTTTTATTTGTTGTATTGTTTCTCTAGTTTCATTTAATAGTTTAGATTTATGATATTCACTTAATTCCATGATTTCAGTACCTCAACTTAATGACATATTGTGTAGTGAATAACATCCAAAGGATCGGATGGCTCTGATACCATTGAAGTGACAAGACTTGGAGTTGTTGTGCTTTTAAAATGTAAAAATACACAATGTATTGTAGTAATATTTTTATTAATAAGATGAGCATACAAGTATGATTGAATGTTACAATGAGGGCCGCTTATATACCTAGGCTACCTAGGCAAGTGCCCATTGATCACTGGATATGTCTTTTTAGACATGCTTTTCCATTTTAACTAATGGCTATTTAAAATATAGCTACGTTTATTTATTATTTATTTGCATTTATTTAATTTTATCTAAATTATATTCATAACAATGTCTAAATATTAAGTCCTAGGGTGATTTTGATAGATTTAAGGAAAATTTTAGGGGCTAAATTTTTCATGTCTTTTTTAGCAAAAACATTAACTTTTTTTCTAAATGATTTACCCAAATTTCATAGAGTAAAAATATTTTACATTAAAATCCACCTAAATTTTATAAAAACTACACAAAATCCAGTTTTAATATTTTTACAAAAATTAATAAAAATCCGATTGAAATTTGAAACATTGTAGGTTGATAAATTGAAAATACGAGTTGAAAAGTAATTTTTTATTTTTTGATCTTTTTATTCTTTTACTACAAAAATGGTGAATCATCCCCATGGTTGATATCATCAGCCCGAATCCTATTGGTTCTTATAAAGTTGATTTTGATTATACATTTTACCACCCCTTTACACGTGAGTATGATGTATGACTATAACTTTATATAGATGTATAAATTATTGAAAATTTTAGTGTGGATTATGAATGAAATATTTAAATATGTAGGTATAATAGGGATTTATAATTCCTAAGTCGACATAACAATTTTAGAAATATTATTATATGTAGAAAGAGATATTCCTACATGTTAATCATATATATAAGTGGTGTAGAGATCAAATTAAATGTAAACATTTTTTTAATTTTGTTTTCTAAAAAAGATATACTTAAAAAAATTGATCCCTCTCTATACTCTATATATCTAAAATTAACCTAAATTTATGCTAATAACCATAAAATTAACATAATATGCTAATAACAATAAAATCTCAGCGTAAAAATATTCCCAACTTTTAAAACAACTACTATATCTTTAAATATCATCCCTGTGTGTTTGATTAATGAATGTTGGTGTATGAAAAATATACATATTTTAAAGTTAGAGACACTTCACGCAATAAGTGGAAAACTAGCTTAACCCCATTAAAAATTGGTAAGGTTTTCCCTTTGACTAGATAGGATGTTTGGATCAATGCACTGCAAAGAACAATTATAAGTATCTGAAATTATGTTGCGAATTTAATTTTTAAAAAATAATGGTTTTACATAATCAGAGTATTCATTTAAAAAGACTCAGAATATAAGAATAATTTGATCTTTTGATATATTTTTTTTAAACTGAAGTTTAAATTTAATGGTGGATAATGGGGAATTTTTTATCATTAAATTTTGTTTACTTTATAAGAGAATTTAACCGAAAGTTATGGGGCACTTTGAAGTAATAGTTGAATGTGTGGTTGGCATAGATAGATTATAGTAAATGGTTTCATGACTCGTGCACATGTAAGTAGATCAAAACCCCACCCACCTGTCATTCAATTTAATTAGAATAATATGGCCCAGCCTTAATGCAATAATTGGGTGGTTTTGACAACTTAAATGCCCTTGGGTTGCAATTTCTTAGACCACATGTCAAATCCTACATGGTATTTTTCTATGAAATATGTAACCCCTTGAAAGCAGAGTCTTGCAATTCTATACTCTAATACCAATTTGATCCCAACAAACATGATAGAAGTGGTGCCGTATAATTGAACCCAATGAGTAACTTTAATTCACTACCACGGGTAAAAGAGTAAGTTGACCAGAAGTCCAAAATTTCATGAATTGTTGTCTAAGAAAAAGTAGTTCAAAATCACTGTACAACTAAAACAATACCTCCAATAACTAATAGGAAAGAAGAAGGAAATTATTTTAACGTCCATGAAGCTAACGATAGCCTATGGGACAAATTGTTTCTTCATCTGCTTGATGTATTCGGCCGCTTTTTCTATGAAGTTTCACAATAAATGCTCCCAACTTCTCGACAAACCCCTCGCTAAATAGATTATCCCAAGAGCTAGCTGCCAGCATATATGCGTAACTTTCCCTGTTGTTTTTAAAGTCACATTATAAAATGGAATGTTTTTTTGTTTCCACTTTTCCGAAAGAACAAAAAATGCATACCCTTTCCTCCCACACTTCCTTTGGCCTTTTCCAGCGCCCTATTTCACAACAGAGTTTATGAGAATTAGTCCTTAACTGAGCAATAAGAATTTTAGCTCTCAAGAGATATTAGCCTCTATGTATGCTTTTGGTTGATGATTATGAGTGGGATTAAACACTTCAATATAGTAGTTTTTCTTTCTTCCTAGCTTCATATCCCAAGTACGTTTGTGGAACTTTTCCATAACAAAAGTTTTTATCCCTTTGTTGTTTATGGGACACGCGTTCAAGCAAATACCCCATTTACTAAACCATTTGTTATTTTGTTGCATCCAAGTTTTTTGCTCTTGCACAACCTATCATTAATGACAACCTTAGGCCATCTACACTCTTCCATTTGCTCAATTTTTTTTAAATACCTTATGACTCACACCATAGCAATTGTTTCAATAAAAGCAGTTCTTGTTTCAGTTAACAAGATATCATAAGGAACTGCACATTTAATCTTAAATTTGTTTGTAATCAAACGCTTCTGAATTTTCTCAATTTGTCTCCACTGCATGTCAGAGGTACTGCTAGCACACAATTCACAACCATAGAGAATCACCAGAATCACTAGAAGCCCAAAAAGAGTTTGAGTGGTCTTCCAATCCTATAACTTTGCCCCTCTACACCTATTTTGAAAAGCATAAAATGCTTTCCAACCCCCCAAAGTTATTTTCTTTATACAACCATTCCAACTTAGATTTTTGTTGAAGTCAATCCCGAAGTATTTGTAATCCGCAACTTCTTCCAGAATGTTGCCTTCAAAGTAGAACTTATGCTGGTTATGTTTTCTTTTCTTAGAGAAAACCACTACTTTTGTTTTGTTGATATTGACTTGCATCCCCACACTTTTACAAAAATGTTAAAGGGATAGTAAGTGTTTTTGCAAACCAAGAGCCAATTTAGCAATCAAAATAAGATTATCTGCATACAAAAGAAGCCTTATAACAAACTTGCACAAATAGATACCATCAGCCCCTTGTGAATTTAACCACTCCTCAAGCTTATCGATATATAAACCAAAAAGGGTAGGAGACAATGGGCAACCTTGCTTGACCCCAATATCGCTTCTAAAACTTTCAGAAATGCCTGCTGAAGTTCTAATTTTAACTCACTTCTTCATACAGCCTATCCACTGCTGCTCTCAAATGTTTAGGAACCCCAAGTTCCTCTACATCTAGGATATCGAATCACTTTCACATCATCATTCACATCATCTAAAGCAGGCCTTCGTTGCAAGTGGCAAGATTATAACAAATACTCTACTTCATGAAACTATTCATGATGGATAATCGGGTTGCTTGCTCTGCTTCCATCAACAAATCCCGCAAATGTCTACCACAGCATTCAGGCAACAGCATTCAGGCAAATTTCAATATTCAATTATTTAGAAACACTAGTAACACTTTCTCTTGTTCTCTTTTGTACAATGGCCACTGAAACCGCCAAACCACAGACGCAAAAAAATTTGATCTTTCGAGAGTTCAGACGGCTTTAACATATCCCTTTCCATTTGTTTTTTCGCAAAACCCCACAAATGGACTTTATGGCTACTGTTTACAAGTTTAGGCATTCAGCTTACTTCCCAGTCGACAAGATTTTTTCACGTCTCCTCGAATGTAGAAATTTGGATATGCTATTTATGGAGCCCCATTCTCAACTACAAAACATACCTATTATTGGTGATCTTTGGAGTTTCCAAATTTAATTTCCAAGACCATGTCATTAGTGATTTCAGAGTTCGGCAGTGATATCAATCAAAAGCTCTTACAGTTGGGTCCGTTTGAGATTGTATCAACATTAAATGCAGTCATATGATCTGTAGAGTTTGGAATTGGACTAGTACGATCTGTCACCAGGGCAATTGGGCGTCTCTTATTGTCCTGAGAGCAATGTAGTTATTCTGAAATACAATCTCAAACAGTGCAGCGGTGATCAAAATCCATTATCATAATGATTATATAAATGCCATCCTCGTTAATAAAGAGATGCAGAATCCAAGCATTTCTATCGAGATACTGGAAATGACTATCAAGTTTCATTTCTATCGACCTTTGAAACTTGTCTTCCATCATCGTAAAATTTCAAAGATTACCTTATTACCCCATTATTGTCTTTCAATACAAAAATAAAATGTCGAAGATTACCTTATTACTTTGTTTATTAAAGGATTGGCTCGCAAAGATCTCCAATTAATCTGAATCAAGTATGTGATCATTAACAATATTGTTGGTAAGGTCCCAAACAAATCACATCCAACCAGGCACCACAAGATAGTCAGAGCGGTTATCTTACATGAATAAAGTGCTTTGCATATTTTACCCGCGAAACTCCTCCAAATTATGAAATTAAACAGAATGTAGATTCTCAAGTACATGTGCATTCAACCGTTTCCCCAGTATGTAATAGATGATCTACAAACCTGATGCTCTGTCAGATGGAAGACAGTGAACATAAAAGGTCAACAAGACAATCAAAGAAGAATAGGAGGAAAATAGTTTCACAAGAACTCATTTCTTCCCAGTAAACAAAAACTGGTATATGTATCATCAGAATCAACCAGCAAGATAGAAGGCTAATTTCATCAAGTTCAACATTATCGAAAGTTCAGAACGATGAATGTCACATTACGAATTTGCCATAGATAGTGGAAATTTGGATATTTTAAAACTTGAAATTTGGCTCGACTCATGAAAACACGGTGACTAAACAAATAATTCCTACAGAAGAAAAATTCCTTCTTCTCATTGCTGCCTAGCTGCTTGAGAGGCATATAGAGTTGCTTGACATACTTTGAGAGAATAGTATTTACTGCCAGTTCATAACCTTCACGAATCTCGTGCTATGCAATTTACAATCCTTGTCATGACTATTTCTTTAAATTTCCAAAATATAAACTAGATGCTTAGGACTCAAAAATTGATGGCAACCAATTATTCTTACATAAAGATCTATTTGAACCTTGATTCTTCAAACATGAACTATAAATTTTTACCAGGATTTGATCTTTTGAAGCCCATAACATGAAGATATTTTCATTTTCGCTATTAAAGCCCAAGAAATGCACGCATCAAGTGTGAAGAGGTAGTCTGTTGTACATGCATAATGCATTTCATACAACTTCCTGAGCATAAATTGTGATTCAAGAATGGCTAATCATAGATGACTCGGCATATTTTTCAACCACACAAAAAAGTGTCCTTTATGTTTGCGAGGTCTCAAATAAATTAAGTGTGATTTACTGACCAACGAGTACAACCCAGAACATCCTGTAAATGTACAAATATAAAATAACCCAAGGATACCTAACTGTACATCAAATGGTTTGCTTGAATCTCTCATTGGACAAGTAAAGTCAGTAATTGTGGGCAATCCAGCATTTGACTGGAATCTTAAAGTAATGACATTAACAGGCAATAACAATAACAATCGTGTAAGGCCGTCACTACTTTCACACCCACACAGAACATGGCCAGTAAGGATCATGATAAACAGTGGAGCATGATCCCCAAGCATCTTTCGCATGTGTTTGATTCTATCAAGAATTTCTGCTTCCCAGGCATGCAATCTTTACCAGTAGTCCACTTCCCATCAACCAGCAGAGTTTTCATGAAGAAGCACATATTCTCGGCTGCAAGAAACAAAAACATAGTATCTGTAATGACGACCAGAAGAGATAAAGGCTGAAACTCAAAACTGGAAGACCGGAAACAAACAGATAAAAAGGGGAAAATGTGAGACCAGAAAATCGGAGAAACCCAGCAAAACAGTTCAAAAGTGTTACATCCACACAAGATCAGCTTTAAAAATGTGTTGCATCTCCAGAAACAATCAATTTTTCAAATGAAAACATCTTTTGCAGTCTACTAGAAGACAGCACAAAAAAAAACAAAGCTGGACAAAACCTGTACCAATCTAAGGAAAATCGAACAGCCTAACACCTACATAATCCAACCATAATAAAACCATTAAACATGAAGGTTTCACTAATCTTGTCTGGTCAAAATTTAATATGGTTGGCACACAAATAACAACAGTTAGTGAGCACTTTTGAAGCAGCAAAGCTAAAACAAGTTTCAAGCAAATAATAAAAGAGAATCTCCGTAAACTTTGAAAGCATGTGCCAATATTTAACATGGTATGGCCACCACAATACTACCACCATACCTACTATTGCCAAACTTAATAGTATCTTTTTCAAACAATTCATAATAACGTTGGGGTTCAAGACGATTATCCTGCACCCACAAAAATTATTTATCAGTTTAAACATAAACATTAAAAAAGTTACAATGCATAGTCATTGAAACGAAAGTAGATGGCAAACTGTGCTAGAATGAAATTACAAGGCACGCTATTTTGGAAGGAAAAAAGAAAAAGCAATCACTTAGCGTTGAAACTGAAGTCTTACATTTAAGTGTGTGCCATTGGTACTTCCTAGATCCATCAAGTAGGGCCTAATGGACAACAACCATAAGAAGTTAAAATAAAGCCAGAAAACCACGCCAACAACAATAGACGTGCAAGTTCTCCACATCATTACCTTACTTTCTTTGATACTCTGCCATCAGGTTCATCTTTCTCCACCTGCCTACAGAGAGACTATATAGTCAGATGAGATGAAATAGCAAATAAATTTTTAAAAAATGCCAGACTCCAAAAGGCCTTCAGACAAGATAGCTAGTTCGCAATCTTAAACACAACCTATTTTGATAGAAGAGTACCTGAATTGGATAACAGCATGCTGTTTACTACATGAGGGATGATCAGTTGGAACATCTGCCACCCTCCTTTCTCTTCCAAATAGATAACAGCTTTGACGATGAATATAAAGAGGCTCTACACATTGTTCATTCATAAATAAGTTAAGAAACCTCCAAGAATGCTCCCGTGCAGAAAATGAAATTGAAATTAAAAACTGAAAAGGATTAAGATGAGTTTCATTCTAGGCTTAACTAGAGAGGTGCTAGCAGTGTCCCACACTTACTGGAAAATATCTTGTCTTACTAGTGTCTATATTCAAGTTGGATGGAAGACTCAACAACACGCATGAAGAGAAGTGTGAGAAAGGGAGACAAAAGAGTAGTAAATTACCTGAACATCAATTGCAGATAATTTTACAAAAGAAAAATGAAGGAAACTCTTTTCTAGAGTAAAATTTCTGGATTATTTATATTTTGAAATCATGTTGGTCACTGGCAGCATATGGGCTAGCTATTTGTAACATCAAAGCCCTGTTCTAGAAACATTTTGCAAACTAGAGAAACATTTTGCCAATCAAGAAGACAATCTGGAACAGACTGCAAAGTAACAGAGCTTTCATATTTTGCAGCCCCATCTGTAATACCCGAAGAGAAAGTAGATTGATATGCACTGCTTGCCATGATGACCTCTACATTGTCTCACAGCATGGTCAGATTCAGCTTTCATCATAGATATCTTTATGAGGATTTGACTTGATATCGGACACTGAAAGGTTGATAGTCCCAAACATCCAGCAACAGTGAAAGTTTACATCTACAATAATTTAGTATTGCAATCGACTCACCCATATTTCCATTCTTCCTTCATGATGCATGCTCCAGTAAGGACCACAGCCCAGAATTCCACATTATCACAATTGCCCCCAAATATGACACTAGCCTTTATATAGGAACTGAGAAAAGGGTTTCACACTCACTAAAAAAATTCAGGCATAAAAGATCTGGACGCTGACATTGCTGTCAATAAGGATACAAGCTCACAGCCTAGTGTTATAGCAATATTACCCAAATCGAGAGTTAAATGGGAAAGCAGACTGGTATTCCCTTTGAGCACTGTATTTATCTACTCTTAATTAGAAGTCACCCCAAAATTATAATCCAGTAGCCAATAGGGTCATAGTTCAGAGGCAACGATGCAGAGAACTCCTGCGTCCACCCCACACTGCCCCTCCAAACCCCGTCAGAAAGGGGGAAAAATCAAAAAATTCACTGGAATGGCTGGGAAACACCATTTATGTGCCATTTTCTGGCCCTTTCTAATCTGTACCATTCTTGGTTGTTTCTGGTTTGGACAGGGCAATTCTGGGCCCCTAATCCCTAATAAGGGTAATGTGTGACCCTAGGAGGGGCAATGTGCGACCTGATACAACAAAATCTAGCACCCCCAAAGCATCAAAGGGCTAGTTTTGTGCAACTCAAGAACACTGCCCACTGTCAAACAATAGCCCTTGGGCCTTCCTCTCAATTTTAGTTGGCTATTCTCCAAATCAAATAGAGCTTCTCTAAAAGGAAGGATTACTAAGGCTATAGAGTGGACACTAGCGGCACAACGTGATTTGTGAAGAGTCGGCCTACATAAAACAAGAAGTTGTAGCAATGGTGGAAGTATGAGTGGTGTAAGAAGGAAAGATGAAAAACCACAAGTGCCTAATCATGCCTTTGGGCAAATGGAATCAAGAGAGCATGGATCAAAGAGGGCAAATGCATGAAAATGTAAGGCAATAGGGGTTGCTATACATGCCACAAATTATCCTTAGCTTGCTGATTTATATCATAAAATTACATTGGAAAGTTAGCGGTGCCATGTCAATGGAAGTGTCGCTATGTCAATCTATTAAAATTGGGATTTTTATATGGTAAGCTAACATAACAACAATAAAAATAAAAAGGATAACATCCTCACATTACTCTATGCAAATCAAGCATAGTTCATTACACAGAAATTATAAGTTAATATACCCTCATGCCTCATTTGTGGGGGGACTTTGGGACTTAAGCTAGGGCTTGGATGAGATAGTTGTTTTGCGCTTAAGGAGCTAGAGGCACTCAGCGATTGGTAAATAGTAGGTTGAGTTGTGGTGAGGCTAGGGTTTTGCTTTAGAAGGTGGTATGAGCAGCCCATGTTCCACTACTAGGCTTTGATGGACTTGCTGAATATGTACTTGAATTTGCAGCATGGACAATGAGAAGTTCTTCACTTTCAACATGGATTCTCGTGCATCATTATGGTGGTTGTATTGGCTATCCTATATTTCCATTTTGTCTATATGTGTGCTTTCATCTCGGTGATGTGTTAGTGAACTCATTCATGGCTTATGGCTTGCATGTCTACTTTGAATCTTTGCTTTCTTATTTCATGCAATGCCATTAACTTACTGTGAACTGATTTGCAATTAACTTTTGTCACCATCCAGTTCATGTATGTCTAAGATGGTTTTAGCTCACTAACTCTTTCTTGAGGCATGCTTCATCTTATTGTTTTGTTGTTAAATTATTGTATCCCGTTCTGCAGGTTATCAAATCATGAGCTGATCTCATCCCCATTCTCCAGGCATTTCATTCTTGCCCTCGCTCTAACATCTCTACATTTGATAGCCAGGAGAAAAACTCACATGGTGGCAGCCGGGCCCACATACCGGATGGGGCACCAATAGGGATTTCACACCGGGGAGACCCCCTATTGTTGGTGGAATATCCAACACTGTCAACACAACTAAACCTTTTTGTTTACCCCACCAAAGACCTCATCGCGATGGTCGCATACGGACAAAAGGTCAAAGAAGTAGCAAAACGTCATAAGGTGTCAATTCAGATACAAGAGTTGGACCTACAAACAGAAATCTACGCTCTACCACTTGAAGAGATGGATATATAGTGCTAGGTGTGGAATGGTTGATGCAATTGGGAAATTATACAACAAACCTTGAAGAACAATTCATGGAGTTTAATTGGTAAAGGCAAAACTATAAACTATACGGTGTTAAAGCTTCCACTCTCAAAAAGACGCAAACAATACACACGAACCTCGACAGCACTCAAGGTGCAAACGAAGTCAAACCCACAGACATAGATAAACTTCATTTCACTACAGAGATGTGCCCAACTAGACAAAATCCTATTTCTTATGCTTCGGCGACAAAGCATTCTTTGAGAGGGCAGCAATGTAATAAGCATAAATCTAAATATAAAATTAATTAATTAAATCAAGGGGTGCATACTTTTTCACCTCATAACCAATCAACACTATAAAGTAAACTATAACGAGGGTTATTTTATCATGATTATTATTCGTTCTATCAATTATTTATATATCAATACATTTATACAGTTACAAATATATTTTTTCAAATAACAACAGGAACTATTGTTACACATTATCACTTAATGGATCAAGACTCAAGCAACTAGTCATGTTCAATTAGCCTCAAGCCACCAGTCAAAGAACAAGGCTCAAGCGACTATACATTTTCAACCAAAGTATACATGGTCCTTTGCTTCTATGTGCTGCATAAAACTATCAACATCATCAATGGAAATGTGAAAACAATTGACACCTTATGTTAGCTTTTGGGTTGTTCCAAAGTGTTTACACCATGTGAGGAGTGCACTTCATGTGATGTGGGGTGCATGATGACACCCTAGCGCCATGTATCTTAAATTGTTTTGTTGGACTGGCAATTGGAGAGTTTACTATAAGTCGATGCATGTCCTTAAGCGACATGCTAGAGGACATGCACTTGACAATTTTGGTGAACTAGATACTCCCCAGTCACAGCTGTTTAGCCGAAGGATGGCTTTCGTGTGTGATGTGTGTCTGCTTCAATATAATAACCATATTGGATGGTGGCTCGCTTGTGTTGACCGTAAGCATCTATCGAAAATATATTCTCCAACTGATTCTCTTCAGGCCTTAACCAAATCAAACTATGATGGAAAAAAAATCCATAAAGCTACCCGTGTTATTACATAAAGGTTGATAGCAAATAGAGAGATGGAGAGAAATGCTGACAAATTAGACAACAAAAAAATAATATAGAGAAATATCTGTAAGTACCAGTGTGAGCCTTCTCTTAATGATATAAGCAGAGATGGAACATGCAAAAATAATAATTCTGAACAACCAAAAAAGAGCCTTACACCCAAAAAATTGTTAACTGGAACATTTTTTTCATTTAGGTAAGGTACATAGTATTCTTGTCCAGTGATATCAATATAATACATACCAATGTGTGGCCTTAACCAAATCAAATCAAGATAGAGGAAAATCCATAATGCTGTCAGAGCTGTTAAATAAATGTGGATAGCAAACAGAGATAGATGGGGAGAATTGGAAACAAATGAGATGGACACAAACAAACATTGAAACACTCGTATAATTACCAGTAAGGGCTTCTCCACCCTTGAAAACATAGAGACGCCATCTGATCGTTGGTTTCCGTGCATCAGGTGGTTCATTGAATAACAATGCTATACCTGTCAGATATAAAATTGATTTTGTAAAAATCTTAAGAGACTATCAGTCATTCCAAACTATTCTACATTTCACAATAACACCCCAGTTGAGACAACAAATAAACTTAGCTATACAAAATAGGCATTATTAGAAATGATATAGACTCTCTCGAGATTCAAATCAAGCCAGATACACTTCCACTCCCTGCTCATGTAGGCAGAAGTGGCCTATATCATCACACCCTGGCTCAATATGTTTACGTCTTGATGTAGTCAGACATTCTTTATTGTTTAGCTACAAAATATGCAATGCAATTTCTAAAAACAAATTACTTAAACACGGACATCTGGACCAAGAGAAATACTAGCTGTCTCAGAAAATGGCAGTATGATGATACTGGCTCATGATTACATCATAGAAACAATCACTAAAGTTATAACAATAGGATTTTCTTATGCTTTTTCGTTAGTGCATGTAAGAAATTCAACATATCTACATCAAATCTAATGTAGAAGGCTGTATTCCTCACCCCTTACTTTGTTGGTTTCTGCAGCAAGCTTCCCTGACAGTTCAAATGAAGGTTTGACCTGCACATTACCAAAAGAAAGGCATTAATATAAAAACATGATATTTTGCAGTGCTTTGCTATATTTTAAAGCCTCAGTTACAAGAAAATGTGCATGCTTCACAAATCGTCATAAGGAAATTAAATAGATGGTAAGGTTAGAATAGACCTTATCATTTTGTTTGACTTGTAGAGCTTCCTCAGCAGCTTTCATCTTAGCTAATGAATCATGGGAAGGATTTTCACTCCTGTAAAATCCATGAATCAATTACATCCAAGTATCATCCTTGTGGTCATGACTTAACGTAGCAAAAGTAATCCATATAAAACATAATCATGTGACTTAACGTAACAAAAGTAACAACTGGAAACCACCACGAAGGATGCCAATAGTCAATTTAAGCTGCCCCAAGTAATACGAAGATTGTTTTTCAATTAAGGGATGTCATTTCTTGACAACTAGAAATTATTGACCTCTAGCTACTATATCCCCAGCTTTCTCTGAAACAATTGTACATATACAGATTAGAAAAGACACAAAAGTTCCCAGTTTTTAAAGTTTAAACAGACTCAAATTAACTAATCTTTTCAACAGATAGAACTGAATGCAAGAAACTTCAAAAAAACCAACATAACAATTGCTTTTGAACACATACAATTGAAATGAACTATTTAACAATTTCCACATGTATTGACAACATTTAAATGAGTTAAAATACTATTAACACAGATATATAGACTTTATTTATAACACGCAATCAAAGAACAAAAAATAGGAAGATTATGCTTTTCCAAAATGTTACATATAATGGTCATAAATACGAAATAAAGTCTTAGTTAGAGTCTTCATGATAAGGTGATGTAATTATGACTTAGTGTAGTCACACAGATTGCCTACGCAACAGGACGGTTAAGTTCCAGTTAGATTTCATCAGTATCATCCCATTACAGGTACATTCAGACATTCATAGTGATCAAAGCAAGATCGCCAGAAGCATTCCCCCACCATTTGTGCTCTGGCTCAGGAACCATGCTCAATGCGAGTGAACTCAGCAAGTGCCCTCCAGACCTTTTGGGCACGTTGCCTGCCAATTTGGAAGGGTGACACTCCAAAGGACACTACCAAAGCCTGGAACTGCACTTCGACCACACTCCCTAGGCACTCTCTAATGGTAATGTTAAATTCTTAAAGTAAAAGGATAAAAAAGAAGGATAAAGAAAATGTCAACTTTTTATGCTTCCTTTTTATCCTTTTAGTTAACTTAAAAAGATAAAAAGGAAATGTCAACTTTTTATGCTTCCTTTTTGTCCTTCTAGTTAAATTCTTTAAGGGGATAAAAAGAAAAGATAAAGGTAACAACTTTTTTTAATACTTCCTTTTTATCCTTTTAGTTAAATTGTTAGCATTACCATTCATTGTTTCAGAATGTTTGAGAGTGGTTCCAGCCTCATCAGGCGTAAGGAAAGAAGAATGTCATATTTCATTCAAAATTCAGCAAACTTCACAGTTTTCAAGACTGATGGGATTGCAACATTTTCCTTGGATTCTATCACGTATGAGGGTATGTGATTGGCATTTAATCAAGAGCAACAAGCCCTATATGTATCCAAATGTTAGCAGTGTTGATTGTTAAACTCTTTTGTCATGGTGTTAGCAAAAATGTACCATTCACTCAAATCAAAATCATTGATCAGGCATGTTAAGCTTCTTCTACCATATTTTAAAACTTGGCTTAGGCAGTCTAATCAAAATTGGGTGGTGTCTACTACTGTCCCTAGCGGATCGACGTAAATGAAATGTTACATTTATCAATATCAGCAATTTAATGCTAAGGGTCAAAAATTTTAATTATTGGCAATATTGAGGAAATTATCAGAATTTATCAGGAAACTTTAAAAAACAAAAATAAACACTTCTAAAATTGTTAGAACTTCTAAAGCAACATCAACATCAATTGAACACAATGTCACATAAATATGAATATAAAACTGTTATTAGGAGCAAGAGTCTTCTAAGGTTGAGTATGGAACAGCAACACCAGCAGCAGGGACACAGCCTGTGGATCTGGAGGAGGAGCAAGATGTTCCTTCGAGCTCTACCAAGAGGTGGCCGAGATGGGCCGAATAGACCAGCAGCAAGATTTTCTAGTAACATGGCCGTATCAAGCAGCACCAGTGACTCCAAGCCTTCTACTATTGAGGAGGCTACAGATGAGAAGGCATAGAGGGATAACATGTTAGAGGAGAATAGCTCCATCATGAGGAATGGTGTGGGACACAGTGCCAATGCCTGAGAGAAAATCAGTGGATACTTCTCAATGGACCTATAAGATCAAACATGTAGTTGATGGCAGTGTTGAGAAGTACAAAGCAAGGTTCATGGTAAGAGGGTTCTCCCAACAAGATGGAGTGGATTACGAAGAGACATTCGCAATTGTCGCAAGATATGCATCGATTAGAGCAATCATGTCCATTGCTCCAAAGATGGGGCGAAGGATACATCAGATGTATATGAAGACTGCTTTGCACAATGGGGTGAGATTAAGGAAGAGGTGCATAATGAGCAACCTTAAGGCTTTCAGGTCCATGGGAGAGAGTCTCATGTATGCAAGTTGAAGAAAGCCCTTTATGTTGGAAATGTAACTAGTTTCAATCTTCATAATTGATGTTCTACTCATTTCAATATGTATCTTACGTAACAAACAAAAAGAAGAAAGAAAAAGTTATTATTTTAAAGCATGGGTTTCATGTTCTTTATTGATGGTCTTCCAGGTAAAAGCATGTTCTTTATGCTTCTAAGGTTTGTTAGGTCATAGGATATATTGTCATGAGTCAAGAAAGTCAACATCATGTTTATAAGACCCTTCCGGACAAAATATATCATGTAAAAGAATTTATTTTGAGTCTAGAAAGTCTTGGAAACCTCCAAAGTACAAGTCGGCCCTGGCAGCTTCAAGTCTGCCTGAAGGAGGGAATTCGACCCCCCTAGAAAGGCTACATAGAGGAGCAGTTTCAAGCTCATTTGGCACTCACTAACCAACAAGTTCGATCTTCCAAGAAAGGGTTCGATCAAAGGTTAGAAGAAGCAAGGAAGGAGGAGAGAAGATCTAAAAGGAAAAAGAAATCAAAGAAGACTTGTTTTGGGCTCTATCTCTCTTACACGTGCAAAGTTCTAGGGTTTCTACAACTACAAAGGAGGCCAAAATTGCGGGTTTGGGTTGCAGTAGGACGAATTGCAGTATCAAGTTGTTGGGAAGAGCAATACTCTGTCTTGACCTTGTTGACCTTGGGAAGATCTGTCTTGATCAAGGATCTCTTGGAATACACTGGATTAGGGTTTCTACAGCGCCTAGATGGCAGAAGTTGCAAGGTCGAAGTTGTGGTCGAAGTTACAACAAGAAGTTGATTGATGCAGGATTGAGATGTGGTGATCTAACGCTATTGGAAGGGATGGCTTGGTACTTGGAGGAGGGCTTGGTCTAGGGTTTGGGTCTTTGTTGTCTCATTTGAAGCAGATTCTATAAGAAGAGAAGAGTTTTTTGGGTTTCCCCCTTGGAGGGGTTTTGCCCTGGCTTGGAGCCTAATTTTTGTATCATTTGTCTCTATTATTTTTGCTCTTGATATTTGTTTGATGAAAAAGATCTAATAAAGAAACACAAGAAGAATAATAAAGTTCATAAGTAAGTATTAAGGTGAAGGAAAATTGGAATTAATAGTTGCCACATTGCAATTTCCAACATGGTATTAGAGCTAAGGTAAAGAAGAAAACAGCAAAAAGGATCATCTTGTGGACAAAAGAAGCGTTTGCTAAGGGGAAAAGGAAGAGTTCTTGATCTAAAAGAAGGGCCTCATCGGAAGTAAACTTAAAGAAGGTTGTTGTTCTCTCTTGAGAAAAGGATCTAGTTGAATGCTCATTGATAGACCTCCTTGGAAGGAAGCATCGAAGGACTTTGATATCATCACTTTTGAAGACATCATTAAAGTCTCCTTGAATATCTTGGACACCCCAAGATAGTTGGAGTCATCATCAGAAAAAGGAAGACTCTTGATCATCAAGTATCATATTGTTACTCTATGTCTAAATCTACAGGTCATCTGGGTTCTTTCTGCAAGGAAAGCAATAAGCTCCTTGGAGCATGAAATTTCCTAGCATGGAGGAAAAGGATTGATCTGGCACTAACAGAACATTAGGTAATGGAATATGTTACTGGTGAAATTACTGAACATAGCAAAGACGAGACTCAAGAACTAGTAGAGTATAAGAAAGGAGAAGTAAGAGCACAAAGGATCATAGTTGAATCCATTAAGGATCATCATGTTCCATTTGTTGCAAATTTGAAAACCTCTAAGGCTATGTATGACAAGCTAGTAAATTTGTACTCTGTAAGTACATCAGGACAAAAGATGTTTTTGAGGAATAAACTATATAAAATGAAGAAATCAAAGGATGAGGACATGGCATCCTTTCTAATGAAGATCTCTCAATTAAGAAATCACTTGCAGGGGCTTGGAGAGACAATTTCTGATTCATAAATGACCATCTTTGTCCTGAATGGATTGCCACCAAAATGGAGCAGCTTTGCAACAAGCATCTACTCTAAGAAAGACTCAACTCCTTTTGATGAGTTTTGGGCTCAATGCATCTTGGAAGAAACTAGGATCATGGCAAAAGATGGCATTGGATCAGATGAATAGTCTCAAGCCTTTATAGCTCGAGTCAAGAAGCTAAAGAAGGGGAAGTTTGGGAAGTCCAAGAAGAAAGCTATATCCAAGGTTCAATGCTTTAAGTGCAATGAATATGGACACTTTAAGAGGGACTGTCCAAACAACAAAAGAAAGGAAAGAAGTGAGGCTCGCGTGGTGGAGGAAATGGGAGAACTTGAGAAGAAGCCGAAGAAAGAAGATGTGAAAGATATTTACTATTAAACAAGGCACCCTATTTGTCAGGTTCTTTATGAAGATTGGTCTTTAGTATGCATTGTTGTTGTATAGCATCATAGAGAGAAGCTTGGGATAGTAACATACTTAGAGTCTACTTAGATAAGACGCTTTGTAGAAATCATCCAGTCTTTATAGAATAGATAGATAAACCATTTTGCATATTGTTCATCCAGGCATTATCTAACATTATGTTAGAGGCAGTCATCTTGCTAAGGTGGATCATCATGATCTTGTAAGAATTATCATTTTGGAAGGTTCTTGGAAAAAACATTATGACAAGGCTAGTATAAATTCCATATAGTATCGAAACAATACTTTTAAAGGATGAAGGAATGTAATGGGTTAGGATGCAAGCTCATTATCAGACATATAGCTAGATGATGGAATAAGAAGCATATGAATGCATATTGAAAGTGACTCTTGATACGATTCATATGTGCAAGAATATTGTAACATGCTTTATATGATTATGTGATGTTTAAAAGGGAACGATTTGACTTACTCAAGGACAAATAAAGAATTAAGACTTTCTCTAGATTATGGATAATGATTAACATCCAGTCTAATCTCTGAAAGAAAAGTTCTAACTTGGTAATCAAGTTTAAGCCTTGGTCACTTTAATGCATGAAGGAAGATTTGAGTGGAGATGGACCATGAGGATGTTGATGCTTGGATGAGAAGGTCATCATGGTAAGATAAGTCTAATTTTAATTATTGTTAGTTATTTGGTTAACATATTAGTTTGCTACTTGGAAGGATATTGCAGGAAAATATGAAGAATGTTGAGGCAAGCTCAACGAATGATGCTTGGCAATTATGAAGTCAAGACATATTCATCTTGGGAAGGAAAGGTAGCAATACAAGAAGATAACCTGAAGGTCAACAAGGGAGATCACTTTCATGCAAACGCTATGATTAGCTTGAAGTTTAGAAAGGCTCAATATAATGCCTTCATCCATGATGACAAGATGAAAGTGATGTGCAAAAGAAATGGCATGGATCCTGTGACCGGTCGCAAGATTAGAGAGTGAAGATGGCCCCATGATACCTCAAAAGGAAGCAAGAGATGCAAAGGAAAGAGGGAGACATGTAGCTATGAAGAACAAGTAGTTGATACTCTTATAAAGACAAGTTGTAAGGCTTGTGGTATTGACTTCCAAAGTCAAAAGAAAGTCTAGAATCTCCTATGGTTTTGAGAGGGAACAAAGGAGTCTCCTTAAAAGGGAGCTAGGATCTATTCCCTAATCAAAAAGAGAACAGGGATATCCTCTCTGGTTGAGAGGGAGTGATGTTGGACATCACATGTGCATTCTTTTCTTCATGTGTAGGTCATGAAGAAAGAATGGTGGAGGATTAGATTAGCATTTGTCGTTTCCTTGAGGATGGCCAATCCAAGAAAGGAAAGGAACCGACACTCTTTGAGGATAGGACAAGTATCCAAGATAAGAGTGGTCGAAAAGGACCAATATTCTTTGAGGATTCAGGGATGGAAATCCAAGATAAGAATAGTCCTAAAAAGACATACCTTGTGAACATTTGGATGGGGTATGTGCCTTGTATGTCCCAGCATAATTCTCATAAATAAAGTAGAGCTTGTCTAGTTAGGCCTCAAAGACAGTGTTGGTCATATGTTGACAATTACTGTAAAAATTTCTTTTTCCCACCCCGGTTTTCAGTTTCTCCTTATTTCTCCCATATAGTTAAATGCCCTTTCCCATAACCATACATTTAACAAGCTGAAAAATAATATATTTTTTTCTGAAAACACATTCTGGAAAATTTACAGAATGCTGGAAATTGCATAAATAAAAATCAGCAGTAATAAACAGCCATTAA
>APFE031248969.1:68935-100719 GCA_000404065.3 Pinus taeda
TTTATAAAAGTCACTTTAAAAAAATTAAAACTTAGTAACTTTATCACTTAAAGTCACTTTTAAATTAGATTTTAACTTTATAAAAATTATAAAATCACTTTAGGAAAAAAATTAAAATCTTTTGGACACTTTTCCCTAGGCCAAAGATCAAAGCCTAAGGGAACCACCTATCCTCCAGTACCAAATTTCAACACTTAGAGTTTGGCTTTTCAATCTGTCTCTTCTTATGAGAACTTTCAGTTTGAGAATGATGTTGTATTGTTTGTATATTCATGAATACCTCCCTAGTTAAGAGAGTGTTGGAAATGTAACTAGTTTTGGTCTTCATAATTGTTGTTGCACTCATTTCAATATGTACCTTATGTAACAAACAAAAATATGAAAGAATATGTTATTATTTTAAAGCATGGGTTTTATTAATGGTCTTCTAGTAAAAGAGTGTTCTTCATGCTTCTAGGGTTTGTTAGGTCATAGGATATATTTTCACGAGTCAAGAAAGTCAACACCATGTTTATAAGACCCTTCCATGAAAGAATATGCTATTATTTTAAAGCATGGATTTTATTAATGGTCTTCTAGGTAAACGCATGTTCTTCATGCTTCTAGGGTTTGTTAGGTCATAGGATATATTTTCATGAGTCAAGAAAGTCAACACCATGTTTATAAGACCCTTCCAAGGAAAATATATCTTGTAAAAGAATTTATTTTGAGTCTAAAAAGTCTTGGAAACCTCCACAGTACAAGTCGGCCCTAACAGCTTCAAATTGGCCTAAAGGAGGGAATTCGACCCCCTGGAAAGGCTATATAAAGGAGTACTTTCGACCTCATTTGGCACTCACTCACCAACAAGTTCAATCTTCCAATAAAGGGTTCAATCTGAGGTTATGAGAAGCAAGGAAGGAGTGAAGATCTAGAAGGCAAAAGAAATCCAAGAAGACTTGTTTTGGGCTCTATCTCTCTCACACGTGCCAAGTTTTAGGGTTTTGCAGCAACAAAGGAGGATGAAATTGCAGGTCCGACTTGCAGTAGGACGAATTGCAATATCAGGTTGTTGGGAAGAGGAATACTTTGTTTTGACCTTGTTAACCTAGGGAAGATCTATCTTGCTCAAGGATCTCTTGGAATAAGCTAGATTACGGTTTCTGCAACAGCTACTAGTTCGAAGTTGTAAAACAAAGTTGCAGTGTCAAAGTTGTGGTCGAAGTTGCAACTAGAAGTTGATTGATGCAGGATTGAGATGTGGTGATCTGACTCTATTGGAAGGGTTGGCTTGGTACTTGGAGGAGGATTTGGTCTAGGGTTTGGATCTTTGTTGTCTCATTTGAAGCAGATGTTATAAGAAGAGAAGAGTTTTCTGAGTTTTCCCCTTGAAGGGGCTTGGAGCCTAACTTTTGTGTCCTCTGTCTCTATTATTTTTTATCTTGATATTTGTTTGATGAAAAATTCTAATAAAGAAACACAAGAAGATTAATAAATTTCCCAAGCAAGCATTGAGGTAAAGGAAAATTGGAAATAATAGCTGCCACATTGCAATTTCTAACTTGTACTATGCACTTATTAAAGGTGATTTGCTTATCTTTGTCCTATGTGTGACCGATCACTTCTTGACAACATCAAAGAATTGCACAAGGATGTGCAATGAGGACCTTGTTTCAGAGCTTTAGATGTTTTGAGCTACCTGCAAGGTGCAATGGTCTTTGGACTCAGATATATTGGAGTTCATGGAGTGGAGTTGCAAGGGTACACAGACTTTGACTGGGCCAGAAGTGTGGTGGAGCCAGTTGGAGGATGATTTCATCTAAAAGGAGATCTAGGAGAATTCATTAACTGGAGCACAGCGGGGGAGTAATGAGGAGAAAGAGGAGCTTGCTCTTGCCATACGAGTGAAGAAAGGCAAAGGGAAGTCCAAATGCAACCAGAGTGGAGGTGGATCTTCATAGGGTAAAAAGGAGAAGGACATGAGCAAATTCAAGTGCTTTGCATGTCACAAGTTCAGACATTTTGCCAGAAAGTGTCCAAACAGGAAGAAGCACAAGGGAAAGACAGGCACGACAACCACTACACAGATGGATGAATCATGCCTTTCTAGAAATATCACAAGAGGTGTTTGGTTTTTGGACAATGGAGTGCCTCATCACATGATGGGATCTCAAGACATTTTCACCAACATGACCAAGGAGCCTCGAGACATACATGTAGAGCTTGGTGATAATGCCAAGTATTCAATAAAGGTCATTGGTACAATGACTTTCAAAGGGACTTAAGAGGTATCATGGAGGTGAATGAATTGTTGTTTGTAACGGGCTTGGAATAGAATCTCCTATCAGTTTCAGCGATGGAGGACAAAGGACTAGAGGTCAGCTTCATGGGAGATGAAGTGATTGTTGGGTCGAAAGGAGTTGATCTCATTAAGAGGTGAATAATTGGGAGAAGGGACAAGAACCTCTATCTATTCATAGGTTAATTCGTTGAAGGCTCTCGTACATGAGTGAGAGTAAGAACGAGCTTTGGTAAAGGAGGATGAGACACCTAAACTACAAGGCTCTTCCTATATTATGAAGTATGGTTACAGGTTTTCCAACGACCAAGTGGAGCAAGACAAGGTGTGCAAGCGGTGTGCGCTTGGAAAGCAAGCCAAGGTTATGTTTCCTCACAGTGAGACCAAGTCCAAGGGTGCGTTGGACTTGGTGCATTCAAATATTTGTGGTCTTATGTTAGTGGAAACAATCATATAGGGTCATTGTACTCATCTTGGTCCTTTATGTTGGCAATCTTTACTCGACGAGATCAGAGAAGCTCATAGGGATGTGCAAGGAAGATCTTGCTTCGGGGTTCAAGATGGACATCAACTTGATGCGCAACTTGTGGGATTGGAGGTGTGCCAGCAGCCAAGAGAGATTTTCCTAAGGCAAGGCAAGTATGCAGTTGAGATCTTGAGGAATTTCAGCATGGAGAATTGCAAACCTATGTCTACACTAATGATCAATAACTTGACAATGTTCAGTGCTTTTGAGGTTGTGTTGGTCAACCCCACACTGTATAGGTAGTTGATAGGTTCCTTGATGTATCTTCTCAACACTAGGCCAAATATCTGTTTTGTTGTGAACATACTCAGCCAGTTCATGGTGAAGTCGAGCAAAGTTCATTGGGTGGGAGTGAAGCATGTGCTAAGATACCTGCGAGGTACAGTGAACTTTGGACTCGAATATGTTGGAGTTGGTGGAGTGGAGTTGTAGGGGTACATAAACTCTAACTTGGCAGGAAGTGTGGTGGGCAAAAAATTCACATCTGGATGTTAATTTAGCTAGGAAGCAACAACCAATAGCACTTAGTTCAGCAGACATATAGTACATGGCAACAAGTATGGATAGTTGTGAGGCTGTATGGCTTCGCAAGATGCTTGCAAGATTATTTGGTCTGGAGATGGGGCCAGCAGTGATTCACTGTGACAATTAAAGTTGCATTAAGCTCTCTGAAAATCCAATGATTCATGATCGATGCATATCAAGATCATATATCACTTCATCAAAGACAGAATCCATAGCGGTGTTGTGAGATTGCGGTACATTTCCACAGAGGAGCAAGTGGCAAATATTCTCACTAAGCCTCTAGTGAAAGGGAAGGTTGTAAAGTACATAGACAAGCTGGGGATATATGAGAATCCCTTCCTTGATAAGAGGGAGTGTTGAAGCTTGTGGTAGCTTCGGAAGGTCTTCTACATAGGCTTGGTATATTAGCATGTAGAAGATGATTTATCACCTCTTTAGGTGCTTGCTTGGTGGAGTAAGTGATTTATGTCTTCTTTCCTAAGTTTAACTTCAAAAAGTACAATAATTAAAGTCAATTGATTATTGTGGATTATTAAATTAATTTTTAAGGATAATTAATTAAATTATTTAAGTGACTTAGAAATGATCTCAACCATTGATCTCATAGATATTCTAGAAGGGAGATTAGGGTTAGGGATTTGCACTTGATGAACATTATAAATGAAAGCCTAAGAGAGAGGTGACGAAACAACCAAAGAGAGGCAACTACTACAGTTTTTTGGAAAGCGATTTTCTCAAAGAGGTAGAGTGATTTCTCCAGAGTAAGAGGCTCATCTAGATTGAGGAGAAAGAGTAAGATTACATGTTGATTCAGGAGCATTTCCAGGAGGCCAAATTGATGGAGATTGTTGGGCCAAATTGCTGAAGCAAGGAGGTCGAATTGTTGGAGAGGTTGATTTGCCAAGGCCGAATTGCTAAAGCGAGAACGAGGTAGAATTATTGGAGAAGCCGATTTGCGAGGGCCAAATTTCCTGAGGCACGGAGGTTATTCAAGCCTCAAGGGGAAGGTGCAAGGTCAAGTTGTTGATGAGAGGTTGGTCAAAATTCTCTAAGACGAATTTCTTTAGAGGCTAATTTCCAGTGGGCCAAAATTCCTACGAGCTTAAATCTTCCAATCAAACCAAGCTACAGGTTCCATTCAATGAATATTTTATTATAATTTATCTGTGGGTTGAAACCTTGATTTTCCTAAGATTAATTAATGAAGAGAATTGTTGTGGGTGTTTATCTGTTGTAATGTGTGATTGTCTCTGTTTTTATTTTCGTTGCATAAAAAAGTTAAGACATTGGCGATTTTATTTTTTAACAATTTAAAATTTATTTGGTTAATAAAATAAATTTTTGGGAATAAATAATTGTTGCAAGAAAAAAACCTTGGTTAGTATTAAGAGATTTAACAATGGCACAGTTTCAATAACCTCTCCCCCTCCTCTTGCTCCAAATTTGTCTCTCTGAGAAGTGGAGCATCCTCTGTTGAAGAATGTAACTAGGTTTGGTCTTCATAATTGTACTTGAAGTCAAAATGTAATATATTTGTCAAAAGAAAGCAAAAATAATTTTTATTATCGATTTAATTGACATGTTAAAGCATGGGTTTCATGCTTGGGTCTGTTATAAGTCAAGCCTCCATTCTAGACTTTAGGATTATTTATTTCAGTCAAAGTCAATTTGTTCATTAGTCAAAGACTCCTCCATCAAGTCTCCTTCAAGA
The DNA here is from genome assembly GCA_000404065.3 of Pinus taeda. Classification (NCBI taxonomy): domain Eukaryota; kingdom Viridiplantae; phylum Streptophyta; class Pinopsida; order Pinales; family Pinaceae; genus Pinus; species Pinus taeda. Next base: position 73,976 of record APFE031248969.1, read on the forward strand.
CGACTTCAAAAAGATCATCATCAAGTCGACTTCATTTAACAAAACTCATGTCGGCCTCACCTAAAATGGAGACAAGATTGTTCAAGCTATCATGTTGGCATATTTGTCATGGAGATTACTATATATATTATATACAAGCCTAAAGTCCTTCGCTCAGATCATAGTTTTTGGACAAGCATTTCAGAGGAAATATTTTGGTGATATCACAGGAATGTTCTCGGTGCAATCACAGGAGTTCGGATTATAGAGAGGATGTCTCAGTGTCACTACAGGGGCTCGAATTAGGCATAGGGATGATCTTGGTGCTACCACAATAACCACCGTTTGGTGCTGCTACAATGACAAGCTCTAGAGAAGGGTTCAGTGTTGCCAAAATGACAAGGTCTCACAGTGAGATGGTTTCGTTGCTATCATAGTGATAAGGACTTGGTGCTCTCACAATTACAAGGATGACTTGATGGAGGATGTCTTGGGTCCAGATTGTAAGGGTCTTGGTTGTCTCATCTTGAATCTACTGTAGGAAAAAATTTGGACTAGATTTTCCCGAGTGGGGTTTTTCCCTAACAACGTGCCCACATCTTGTGTTCTCTTCTATTTGTTACTTGGCATTAGTCTTGATGATAAGAAAAGATAATTAATAAGAACTAATAATAATGATGAAAACATCACAAGATAATGTCATAATCAGAGAAATCGTTTAATTGCCTCACTTTTGGATTTCTCAACATGGTATCGAAGTTATGGTCATGGTCAAAGGCAGTTCTAGGCTAATTAAACTAATGAAAAAGTCAAATCATCTCAGAGAGAGGTTCAATGATCTCACTGTCTAGAAGAAATGTAACTTCACTCCATAGGACAGTGATATAATCCACAGAAATAAGTGAAGTTCGGACAAAATTTTCAACAAGGAATTTGTAAAAGCTGCAGTAATGAACTCAAGAAATCAGCGAGATAGTTCGAATCAGTTTCGGTGAAAATTACAGTGAGACAGATCGATCACCTCAAAAATTGGGTTCATAGTTTTTCAAAGAAGTCACAGTCATTCGGGCTCATTGATATGTTGAAGCAGTGATAAGATTAAAACAGTGATATGTTGAAGGTTTTTAGGATCTTAGTATACCACAGTGAGTTGTTCGAATAAAGTTCAATAATGAATTCTCAAGAAGAAAGCTCGGTTGTCACAATGATACATTAGTAAAGTTTGATCAATCTCAGAGAATGAGTTCAGTGAAGCTACAGTATACTAGAAAGGTAACTATACTGGAAAATGCAGAGAAGAAGTTGGTTGATCTAGGTAACAAAGTTTTGATATACTTTTGAAGGAGAAAAATAGTTCAATCACAGGCAGCAAAAGGAGGATTTGATGAAACAAAAGCATTCCTTTGAAGACTATCTGAAGTCTGTCCTATGAAATACAAATTTTATGCTAGCCCAAGTACAAGGTACTAGATCTAGGAATTCAAGTAAGTATTGTCAAGATACACATGCAAGTCTAATAAGTCATCAAATCAGAGGTATGAAATCATAAGGTACATACGCTTTTAGATTTTCAATTGATCCTGGTTTATAGCTAGTCAAGGATAAAAGATTGTACTTTCTAAAATAACATACTAGAACCTTAATCCTTATCCTCTAGGATTTACAAGCCATCTAGATGTCAAGTAAAAAGTCCTACTGATGATTGAAAGAATGAACAACTTATCATAGGATTCCATCCACCATAATTATGTAGAAGATCTAACTTGAGAAATTAAATTATGTCCTTGGTATCACATGTAGTGCTTGTAAGTATGTACTACAGGTATCAAAGATGATGGCTTAATACAACGAGAACACTTCAAGGAATCCTTACTAGGTTTGCCAAGGTACATCTCCAGATATGTCTTCAACTATACACCTTACAACATTCTCTTAAGTATGATCATCTTATTTTTGAAGTTTGCATTACATTACTAACATCGTTATGTCTAATTGTCTTGAATCATAATGATTCTTGTTTTGGGTGATTCATCACTTGATAAATCTACCCTCATATTCTTAATTGATTTTATAGAACCCTAGACAGGTTCTCTGGAAAACCCTAACCTAAGGATATGCAAATGTCAATGTCTGAAACCCTAAAACTGCTTAGGGTTATTGGGAAATGTTATTTGAAGTTTTTGTTGATGATATCATGTTTGGGGTTTTAGTATGATCATGAACACCCTAACTTGTTAGCGTTGAAATGATGTTGTCTGAAATCCCGAACCTTTGAAGTGCTGGTAAAGTAGGGTTTTCTATGTTATGAATTGAAACCCTAGATCCTTAGGGTTTTATTGGGTCTATAACCAAAACCCTTGTTATGTATTTAGAGTCCTAGGAATGAAACCCTAGGTATGTGTAGATTTGGTTGAAACCCAAGCCTATTCTAGGTTGGTATATGTCTAACATATTAATATTCCCTGACACATGATGTGCTTATGATATGTTGATGAATTCCTAGATATATGTGTTGATGTATTTATTGATGGTCATGAGTCCTAGGGTTTGTAAACAAGCTCTAGTCAAAGTTTGATGGTCTAGAATCATATAGTTTTAACAACCGACCAGATTGAACCAGAAACTGGTCAAACCGGTCGGTTCATTGGGCGACCAGGTCAAACCAGCGAAAAAACCCAATTTAAGGGTCTATTTCACCCAGATTTCACAAAAAAAAGGACCGACTGGTTTAGGACGGAACCAGTCGGTTTATAACTGGTTGGTTTCGTCCTAAACCAGTTGGTTTATTGCCATGCCAACTACAAACTCTTCAGAATGCAGTTTTGTGAATTTTGACGTTGTTTTGAGGGAAATTTGGGGTTGTTTTCCTCCAAAAATAGCCCCTCCAAGAAAAGCATGCCTACCCTGTCATTTCCCTAACACATCTCAACCCTAGCAATGTTGGCAATTAATGGTAATGTTAAATTCTTAAAGTAAAAATGACATTTCCCTTTACTTAAATTTTTAACATTACCATGAAATGACTCGATGTTTGAGAGTGGTTTCGACCTCATTGGATTTCATATGGAGAAACTAGAATTTTAGATTTCCTTTGCAAATAGGCTTTTTCATTTGTTAAACAAAAATGACTTGGGTAGGTGGAGCTTGGAATCCAAACAACTTATACTTTCTCCCGTCCATTTTGAACTTAATGAATTGTTTTTGGTGATTTGTAGAATATGTCCCGAGTCTTTGCAAACATTGTACTCCTAAGACAGCGTCTACTCCTCCTAAGGGAACCGTATAAAAACTGGACTCCATTTTGTATTCATTCAATTGCATTTTAACTTTATGGCTACCATCACTTTTAAATCTTCTAGAGGGTAGGCAAAAATATTTAGTCTTTTGGCGACATTGACATCTATAAAGTTGTGCGTACTTCCTGAATCTATTAAAACGATAATGTTTTGTTTCTTAATATGTCCTTTAAGCTTCAGTGTTTGTGGCTGAGCTATCCCTATGATGGCTGCCAAAGAAATTTTTGGCATATCCTCTTCTGGATCTGGATTAGGGGTCTCGTTTTCTTCATTGTTCTCTTCGTTAGAGCTATCTTCTGAAGAATCTTCTTCTTGTTCTGCTTCGCAGTTGTAAATTTTTTGCGTAGTGCATTTGTTCCCTCGGGAATATTTGTCTCCGCATGTCCAACACTTGCCATCCTTTTTTCTTTCAATATTAGATTGTTGTTTTCCTCCATTGTGCATTGGTGGTGGAACGTACTTGCCAGTATTTTCTGAAGACGACTTACTTGACTTCCCCTTGCAGTGGTTGTTTGACTTTTCATTACTGGCATATGGCACTTTATGGAGTTTATATTTCCGCTCAATAATTATTGTTGCATGTCTAGCATCCTCAATGGTTTGGAGTTTATATAATTTTAATTCTTCCCGAATATAATCCTTAAGGCCACAACGATACATTTTTAACAGCTCTTCGTCTGAGAATCCCCTTTGACTTATAGTTAATTCTTCCCATTTGTGAGTGTATTCGCTTATCAATTCTTTTTGTTTGAGGTGAAAGAATCTTTCATAAACATCATCCTCTTCTTTGTCATGAAACCTTTTTAGCAGGGCGTTTTTAAAATTTTGCTAATTGAATGAGCAAATTGCACATTTGTTAGACCACCATAGGAACCAATCATACGCTTCTGCTTCCAAGTAGTTGGATGCGGTCATGACCTATTGGCGAGTTTGCTCCGAAAATGGCGTCCATTTTATTTACCCATACAATGGCGCCTTTATGGTCCTTACCATCGTATTTAGGTAATTCTCTTTTAATTTTAAGGTAGTCTTTGTCGGGAAACTTTGTATGGTAATGACTTCCTTCAAACTATATATGTTGTACTCGTGGCTTTTCGTACATCGACGAAAATTCATGATTTGGAAAAATTTCGCCTTTCAAAGTCTTGGGACTTTGCATAGCCGAGGGGTTAAAAGGTGGATTAGCTCCTCCGATAAACTAGCTCATCATACTCTTTATTGCTATGATATTCTCTGCCATTTCGTCTTGACTCTTCCTGAAATCATCTTGCTTCCTTTCGACCTCGTCAAGGCGCTTACGCACTCTGTCAAGTTGTTCTTGAAATTTCTTCGAAATATTGTCATTATCACTACTTCCCATTTTGTTCTTCTTTTTCCTAGTGGCCCCAAATATATATATATTATATTATATATATATAAATAGTTAACTTTATATAATTATATGTTAAGTTTTATATGTTATATACGTTAACTTTATATTATATGGTTCCTTTTTTAACTATTACTGGGCACGGCACGTCCAACGTTTTTTATTATCCACATGCCTTTTGACTGCAAAGGCACTCGGTTCTATCCACAACATGATGGAATAAACAACGGAAAAACAAGATTACTTTTGTTGGATTGTCGGTACAATGGCACAGCGATGGATAGATAGAGTTGCAGTTGGGTCCACAAACAACGAAATGGACGGACAGTGGTCGAAGCACGTTCGGTGGGGGTTTAACCAGCGTTGTGAACTATATCACCAAATCCACGAATTTATATGCACCGAACCGACGCCAAAACCATGTTATTGACCTTTTGACCAAGCACGTCAATTAGCAGAGGATGCCTCATTCCTTTAACGGGTGTTGTTGGTTTTTGTTAAAACAGTGGTTGTCGGCACAGCAGAAATCGAGGTTGGAGAACTTGATGATGGCGGAAGGCATAATAGGAATAGGGATGCCAGATGATTGGACATTTGACGGAGTTTGGTCAAAAGAGATGGCGACTTATGGCGGAGAGAATCGAAGCTGCAAATACTGTAATACATACAGAAGCGAAGTGATGTGATGACGTCGAGCCAACAAAATAGTGGCTTTTGATACCACTAGTGTGCCTTCATTATTTTCTGCAACGCTTGGGTTGTTCACTTACAACCAATTTGCTCACAAACATTGATGTATATTAACACACACACATAGATATATATATATATATATATATATATATATATATATTATATATATATTATTCAATTGGATGGATGATTATTACAAGGCTATGGCAGTTCTCCTTTATAAAAGTTGAATCCTTTATAGGAGTTGACTGGCCATGAACCTCAAAGGACATGTCCCTTGGGACTAATGCCTCCTCAAGATTAATTGAACACCCTAACTTAATTATAATTATTAACTTAATTATTAATTTATATTTATTTAATATTTTTGTCATTTTATTATATAGAGTTATGAAATATTTAATTCGTAACAATTTCACTCAAAATTCAGCAAACTTAATGGTTTTCAAGATTTCATGGTTTGGGAGTTTGTAATGTTTCCATTTGATTCTATCATAAGTGAGGGTATGAGATTGGCATTTGATCAAGAGAATCAAGCCCTTTCAGAACCTTGATGTTGGTGGCATTGATTGTTAAACTTTGTTGATGTTGGTCGTATTGATTGTTGAACTCTTCTACCAAGTACCATGGCCTTAACAAGAATGTACCCTTCACTCAAAGGAAAACAATTGATTAGGCATGCTAATATTTTTCTACCACATTATAAGGTTGAGGAGATGAACCCTTCACTCAAACCAAAATAATTGGTTAGGCATGTTAAACTTTTTCAATTTCTATCATGTTATAAGGTTGAGCAGTCCAAGTCTGAAGACTTTGAGCTAGATGATGTTTATGTATCTCTTGTTGATGATTCCATTTCTAATAGCATTGAATCAATGATGAGTTTCATGGGTGACCATGTTGATTAGTGATTTGTAGTTTTGATGTCTATTTTTGCTACTACTACTACTACTAAAGTTGTAGAGTTTTAGGGGTCCTCAAACTTTGAGCCATATTATTATGTAGCTCATGTTGATGATCCCTTGTCTAGTAGTAGTGATGAGATTGTTCATGATGAGAAGTGATCGTGCTGTTGATCAATGATATCTAGACTTGTAGTAGGTCAGTGGCCCCATAGCTTAGAGCATTCTTTTCAGACTCTAGAGGCCATTTAGAGCCTCATTGATTATGTATTTTGTTGCTAATATGGATTGCACTCGATGTTATTTTAATATATTCACCTTTACATGGTATATAGATGAGCAAACCTTGCATATTTTGTCTCTATTAGTTTGGAATCATTGTTTTAAATTTTATAAATAGGTTTTTTATTAAAAACTAATTATTTCATGTATTTTTTTAAAGACCGGTTCATTGAGATTTGACCAGTCCCGATTTGCCCAGTTATGATTTGAAACCTGGTTTATTGGGTGGACCAGTCCAATCACCAGTTCCGATTTTTAAAACTATGTCTAGGATGATGTTGTTTCGAAAATCTAGGGTTAGCAACTAAACCCTAGTAGCAGTTAAATTCTCTAATACGTATAACCATTTGGAATTTATGAACCTATATAGTGATTGTTGAGAATTTGTAGATGGAAAACTAGGGTTTACATCAAACCCTAGTAGATGCCAATCACGATGTTGATTAAGTTGTGATTGGTTTTGATTGTTGAAGCTCATGTATAAAATCTAGGACATGTATGAAATCCTAGTGAGGAGTCTAACATATGAATTCTGATAATTGTTAGACACCTTACTTGTTTGAATTATTTCTAGGGTTTTCTATATGAAAGAACTTGTCATCTCGTTGAAAGAATATTGAAACCCTAGATGAGTTTAATATTTTGAGTTGTGGATGTGATATTAGGTTTTGTAACAAAACCTGGGCAAGAAGTTGAAGTATTGAAGTATAGTCTCTTGCTGATTATGTTTGAAAAGTCTAATGCTTCCATTATTATAAGATTTTGATATGGCTAACTTCATGCTTCTATAATTTTGGTTGTACTTGCTATCTAAGTTGTGCAAGTACATCATCTTCAAGATGGTGAAGGCGATTGTAAGTAAAGTTGATGTGATAAGCATGATATATGAATGACTCTGATAAGAAGGATGGAAGCCATGAAAGATTCTTCGATGTCGTAAAGAAGAAGTAGAACTCCCTAAGCTAAGAGGGAACTTGGATGAAATCTCCCTAAGTCAAGAGGGAGCTTGGATGAAAAGATTCTCCCTAGGATAAGAGGATGTACAGAAATGATTAGATCCTCTCTAATTAAGAGGGAGTGACAGACTAGGACTAACAGTGGTAAGTTTTAGTGAAGGTCATGAGTGAGAAAAGGAAATTGGAGAATGCATTTTGAGGTGTTGCTGAAAGAAGGAAAGTTGGATCTGATTGAAGAATATGTTGTTGCATGTGAAGTAGGAAAGGAAGTAATCTTCTGTCAAATATCCGATTGATAGTCCTACTGAGTTGAGAAGCAACATCTAGAACGACCCGAGAGGTTTGTATGTGTTTATAAACATGTGAAAGTATATTATTGATTGGGGTTGTGTTTGTACAGGTAAATCTCTCGAAAGTTTTGAAATCATGTTGGTTACCGATCAGTTTGATCGGGTGAGATTTGTTGTCCTTGATCTACTGGATCAAGGAGTGTTGAGGCTTTGTGAGTGAAACATTGCCTAAGAGACATCTGGACGGCACTTTCTGTTGATGTCAAAGTCCCGAAGTTGGAAAGGTGGTGTTGGTTATAGAGCTCTGATTTCGGATACACACCTGGATCCCTGGGTTGATGGTTAACAAGTACTATTGATGGTACCTAGAGAGGCTAAAAGCTTGAGTCCATCTTAGTCCCACCCGAATAGATTGCCCTGGTCAGCCATGCATTGAAATGCCTAAACTTCTTTGTAGATGATGCGTTTTGGGATCTTCCACGTACCTTTGTGGTTATATGTAAATATGAATACCTCCCTAGTTAAGAGGGAGTGTTGAAGAATGTAACTAGATTCGGTCATCATAATTGCACTTGAAGTCAAAATGTAATATATTTGTCAACAGAAAGCAAAAGGAATTTTTATTATTGATTTAATTGACTTGTTAAAGCATGGGTTTCATGCTTGGGTCAATTGTTATAGGTCAAGCCTCCATTGTAGGCTTTAGGATTATTTATTTGGGTCAAAGTCAATTTGTTCATTGGTCAAAGACTCCTCCATCAAGTCTCCTTCAAGTCGGCTTCGAATAGATCATCATCAAGTCGGCTTCATTTAACAGAACTCGTGTCAGCCTCACCTAAAATGGCGACACAATTGTTCAAGCTATCATGTCGACCTATTTGTCATGTAGACTACTATATATACAAGCCTAAAGGCCTTCGCTCATATCATAGTTTTCGGACAAGAATTTCAGAGGAAATATTTCGGTGATATCACAGGTATGTTCTAGGTGCAATCACAAGGGTTCGGATTATAGAGAGGATGTCTCAGTGTCACTACAGGAGCTCAGAAAGGATGTTTCGGTGACTACAGTGAGTAGTTCGGTGCAATCTCAGAGAGGATGTTTCGGTGTCACTACAAGAGCTCGGATTAGGCACAGGGATGATCTCGGTGCTACAATAGTAACCATAGTTCGGTGCTATTACAAGATGGTTTTAGTGCTGCTACAATGACAAGGTCTAGATGCAGTAGAGAAGGGTTCAGTGTTGCCAAAGGACAAGGTCTCACAGTGAGATGGTTTCGTTGCTATCCCAGTGATAAGGACTTGGTGCTCTCACAGTTACAAGGATGACTTAATGGAGGGTGTCTTGGGTCTAGATTGTAAGGGTCTTGGTCGGCTCATCTTGAATCTACTTAAGGAAGAATTTTTTACTATATTTTCCCCTCGAGTGAGGTTTTGCCCATGGCAACCTACCTACATCTTATGTTATCTTCTATTTGTTACTTGGCATTAGTCTTGATGATAGGAAAAGATAATTAATAAGAACTAATAATAATGATGAAAACATCACAAGATAATGTCATAATCATAGAAATCGTTTAACTACCTCAATTTTGGATTTCTCAACATCCTCCTCCAACTCCTCAACCTCTTGCTCCAACCACTGAAGTGCCTCTCCACAATAGGTCTCTCGATCTCCACCCTCAACAGACTCATGGTGTCAAGTGCATCCAATGAAATGGAATATGTATTGAGTGCTTTGTTTATATACCTCACTCATAACCTGAGATTGTAGTAGACACCGACCATGTCATTGGGGCAATGGACATCTAACTTGCATGAGGGGCATTTTGTAATTAGAGGATGATGTCCCATGGGCATATGCCATAAATTAAATTAATTAACTTATTAAATTTCTATCTTGTTGCGCTTCTTGGAGTGTATGTTTTCAAAAATACTCCAATTGCACTTGCACCCTAAAGAGCTACAAGTTTGACTGTGCCCCCGATGGCAAGTTTTTGCACCTCTAAGACTCTTCTATTATAGTTTTCCCCCCAAACATCTACAACAACTAAATGGAAAGGACTCAAATTTCAAAGGAAAGACGGTAAGTTATATTTCATTTTTTCAATTACTAACAAATAAAGAGAAAAGAAGCAACTATATGACAAAGGTTTTGTTAAATTCACTAGTCATCATGGTTGAGGTGGTTGGCAAAGGGTATGCAAGCCAAGCGCACTCCCAGTCCTTTCATGCCCTACACGTGGCAAGACATCCCTCCAGACGGTACTGCAAGACAATTTTTTCCCTCATACCAGTTTTCTTAAAGGCTCCAAGGCGGTGGATATCAATTAAATTCAATGTCGATGAGATTTCTGTGGCGTGCAAGATTTCAATCTCTGTAATTAAAATCATGGAAGGCAAAAAGGCGATAAGCATTCAGGGTTCAGGTGGTCGGGGTTTGTATGGATGTTGCGCTAATTGTCCTTGGTGCAAAGTGGTTTTTCACGTTCACAGAGGTCCCAGCCTTAGTCTTGATCCAAGTAATGGAAATAATCTTCTGCTTGGTGTCGTGGTTGGAGCCTAACAACGCAAATTCCAAATTGGAGTTTTGTCATTGCCCCAACTTGACTATGAAACTGTGTTCCATTTTTGCGCAGAATAGAATTAGGAATTCTTAATCTCTGGCTTAGCGTCGAATTCCAACTTACTCATCTATGACATGTGGAGTTGGGAATTCTATGTTTCTTGCAATTCAATGGTCCTTCAAGGTTGTGTTATAGTTCTTACTGAAGACCACAAGGCCCCTCGGTTGGTTTGTGCTCCTTCAAATCCTCTAACTCTAGACAGTGAAGGCTCTAGCCAATGGAAGCGGTCTAGAAGGAGTCTATAGGTTCTTGGTTCGTCGGCTCTCTAAAGGTATCTCTCTACCTGCATTAAAGTTATTCATAGAGTTATTTTCTGCATTGTCCATCTCTGCTCATTTAGGGGGATCTCGTCCCCGCTCTCCTCTCGACTGCAGTGTTTCCTTAACCTTGAGTACTTGGGTCCTCCTCCCTCCCCACGTTCAACCCTTCACAATATTTTGTTAATTGCCCCTTGCTACTTCTTGCTTCTTTAGTCCCATTTCAGGTTATACCTAGTGCTCTGTTCCTTTGGTTCTCAGTCTGCCTCCCTCTGGTCAATCTCTCATGGTGTTCAAAATGTTCACTTCAACCACTTTTGGAAACACCAATGCCTATAACAACTCTCTGCACCTCCCAATCGAAAATCAAGCTAAGAACATGGACTTCCAATGGAAAACTTCATCAACAATCCAACACAACCTTTTTTCTGGTTGAGGAATTGCAAAGGCTCAAACCTCAGGTGAATAGAGAGGAGGATGAAATAGATGCCATTTGATGCCAATTGGCTGAGCTCCAACCACAGAGGACTATCGATGAGCAACGTAGCACTGCAGGCAACACTTATGAAAGCCAATCTGACAAGATGTTTATTGATCCCCCCCCTGAATCATGATCTCTTATTGTAAATTTATTTTTTGTTTAGTCAATTTTGCAGAACATATGGTTGACGTTCAATTAATAGAATGTATGTCAATGGCAGTTTCTTAAATCAAAATTTTGGAATCTCTCTTTTGTTATCTTAACAAGAACCTACAGCTTGGAACTCAATGTAACATTTACTGGGTATTTTGTTGCATTCAGGCACAAGATTAATATCAAAGCTACTCATTGGTGTCAAAAGAAAAACAGAGAGAAGAAAAATATTGAAATTTGAAAGTTTTAGAATTAAAACAAATTTTTCATATGGTTGGCATCCTAACAATCCTATCTTTGATAGTCATATCATACCTAAGTGTCCCAGCACGCAGGTTATATATCTCAATTTGTTTAAAATCTCCAAGCATACAGTGAAAGCCAACACCATCCTCTGAACACATTGGAAAATTCCATCCATAACTTCTGCATCAAACCTAAATCCACTTGCATAAGAGTATGTGGGGTTGATGTAGAGCCATGCCATGAATTGCACAATGGAGAGTGTTGTTCCATTGTTCATTAACCGCAACCCATATCTCGTCTCATGAATCCATCTTCCCACTTGTCCTCATAATATCAATGGGTAGCTTCCATGGCCTCATACAAGTAGCCCATTGTGAGCTTCTTACCAACAACCAAGCGAAGAACCTTTACCAAAAATTCACTAGCACACAATTCCTCCACTCCCATCCAAAAACTCTAACTTAGACATTTTCGGCCCTGTACACAGAGATTTACGCACGGTCATATGCATAGAACCACAGAAGATTCATCCAACAGACCTACAAACTTAGCCATTCAAAACTAGAGACAAAGAAACTAAACATATCTTCCTCTCCTAGTTGACTCAGCTCCTTGAGGGTCTGCAACCTTTACATTGGAGTTGTCACAATGATCTTTATGACATGCTTCTATCTTTCATTGTTAACTTCATTGTAATGTCTCTTAGATTCACGCACATGTTTCCACAGAGAGTAGAGTGCAGGAACTTGTTTCCTGTTCTTCTCAATGGCAATGCTTTACTTTTGGATAGGGTTACTACCATATCAGGAGTATTGTCATATCATGTTCATTGTTGACATCACTACTTAAATGATTCATGTTATTGTCATACTTTAATGACTTACTGTCCACGATATAAGGGTATTATATAAATCTCAAAAGGGAGATTTGTTTTACTCTTGTCACCAAGCTTGCTCCAAAACGTTTGACCTGATTTGAATTGTAAAGCATTACTCGCATCATCCTTTAGGAAAGACTTGCATTAGAATTTCAAATCATTGTCAAGGACAACTCTCAACTATATTTGATCCACGGAGGAATGTGCTCGCATCACAAAGGAATACTCTTCCATTGCATCACAACAAATCATGAACTAGTTTTCAAGAGATTCATATCAATTTAGCAATCTAGCTTCTTCATAAACATAGATTAGTGTAGGCCACCAGGAGCTCGTATATTACTTCTTATTACCGTTATCTCAGTACCTCATGTCACATAAGAGAGATGACTCTCATATTCACATCACTGTGATATTAAACGATGTATCTAGCATTGCAATTCTAAACAAGTTGGATCATTGTCTTCCATCATAGTCATACCTTAGAGGAGTTGAATCATAATTATACAGAACCATGCATCAACTCAAAAAAGCCTCCACAGTAACTCCAATTAATAGACCTCTACAAAAATTTGTATATACTTAGAAACTCGCATTAGGTCTTTATAGAAACCCGAACTCCTGTTCTTTTTACAACGTTGATATGCCAAGATTTTTGTATGCCAAAGAAAAGTGTATTGAATAAGCTTCTTCAAAAACCTTCCAAAGGATTAACAAACTGTTATAGAGACATGCCAATAGATTGTGATCTTCAATCTCTATCCATATACCATAGCTCTGATACCATGTTAAGAAATCAATTTGATTATATGTTAGATTAGATTTCTCCTTCATGGTAACTGCTTGTGAATTTTGTTGGCTTTTTCTTAGTCTTATTATGTTTTTCTTCATCAAACAATTACCAAAACGTACATAAAGATCACAACAAAACACAAGATGTAGGCTCCATGCCGGCAAAACCCCACAATTGGGGAAAACCTAAACAATCCTCTTCTTATAGAATCAGATCAAATGAGATATTCAAAACCAAGACCAAGACAACTATCTCCATGACATCCCCATTTTAGCCCTCCATTCACTGGCATGTTTTATCCTTGATTTGTCACCAATCTGCCCTTTAGATACCTTGTCTTGACTCTTCACAAAGAAATTTGTCCTCCATGTGGATTGTAGTCCACGGACCTCATGATCCTTTCATAGCTTGCATAACACAATCATAACAGTCCTTCTAAAGTTCTCATGTCATCACAAGAACAGCGCCCATATCTCTTCAGGAATTCTCATTCTTTTCACATTTTTTACCACATCTATGGCTTCAAAGAAACTCACATATCCCCTGTCACAGATACTCGCATATCTCTTCAAAATATAAACGAACTGCTTGCCTTTTGGAGGAGGATTCACGCCAATATATAGTTGTTTGTCAATGTGAAGGGTCACATATGTTGAGCAGGTTAACACGACCATCTCGAAGGCTGACTTGGTCTTAAGGAGGTCAATTTGACTCCCTTTTATTTAACAAGAATTATTTTTCCTTTCTTTGACAAAGAGTCCAAATGGACTTTGACTCAAAACTAATTCTTTCACCCAACAAAACCTATAAGCATGAAGAACATGCTTGACTAAAGAAATAATAATAATATAAATTTAATTTTCTTCTTTTTGCTTTTGATACGAGTATAAAGATAATTATGAAGACCGAACCTAGTTACTTTTCCTACACTAGAAGCTCTGCTCTACCCACCTGGGCCTCCTGACTAATGTCAAAGGAGCTTATTGCTCCTCCTGCACTGAAGGTTGGCTATTTCTACTACTAGAAATCTTTACTCTCGGCTCCTCCTTTGGTTCCTCCCCCTTATGACCCTCTACAATTGTTGGTAGGTCTTGAGATTTCCTAATGTCATGTTCTCCTTGAACTTGACACCTTGGCTCACCATTGTCTTTCATTGATCAATCATGAAGACTCTATAAGCCTTCAAATCCTCGTTTTATCCCACCATGATACGGCTCAACTGAGAGCTACAACATTTTCCTCCTTTCCACAAGTAGATTGGGCAACCAAACATCCTAAGATGTCCTAACTCAGACTTCTTGCCTATGAATGCTTCCTCTAGTGTCTTATCCTCCAAAATCTTGTGTGATCTCTTGTTCTACAAATACACAGTTGTGTTGCATGCCTCAACCAAAACATTGGGAAACTTTGATCATGGATCATGGATTTCGTCGCACTAATAATAGATCAATTCTTCCTCCCTGCAAACTCATTCTACTGCAGATTGTAGGCCACTGCCTTCTCCAACTTGATCCCTGCCTCCTTGCAGAAATCAATGAACTCATCAGAGATGTATTCACACCCATTATCTGTCCTCAACTCCTTGATCTATCTTCACATCATGTTCTGCCCCTGAGCTTTGAAAGCACTAAAATGACTAAATACTTCACTCTTCATCTTCATGAAGTAGATCAAAGTCTTCTTGGAGAAGCCATTTATGAAGGTCACATAGTAAGATGCACCCTTTACTGAAGATATTGACGTAGGCCCTGCTAAATCAGAAAGGATCAGATCCAAAATGCCTTTGGATCGAGTCTTACTGCTAGGGAAAGATGTCTATAGAAGTTCCCCTCCCATAGTCCAATCGTCATTGCAGTCTCGGGACTCACTCCCTATGGGCATATGAACACTTACCCCCTCCAGAAGTTACACTCTTCTTTCTACCATTCATCCCTGTGGAGAGAGGAGGCATTTTCCATTGCCCAAGAGGAGGAGATTTACTAGTATTATGGTGTGGATTTGGAGATTTGTCCACTGCTCGACATGAGAGACTCAAGGTGTTGATTTGTTGCTTCCAGGTACGTATTTTAATTTCTCTCTCAGTGTTTGTTACACAAATGGCTTCTTAAATCTTTCTATTAGTAGGTTTTTAGCTTGTTTTTGCTTAGAAATTTATATCAAAACATTGTTTAGAATCTATGTTGAATCAAAACTTCAAAATGTTTAGATTGTTTACATGTTTCAACTTTCAATAATCAAAAATTCAAACCCTTGTTTAGTGACTTTGAGTGTGTTCAAGTGAGTGAGAAAAGGCATTTAAAATTTATAATCAATAATTATATTTGTGTTTGCTTCTTATGTGATGGGCAATTTTTAATTTTTTTCAAAAAAAAAAATTGTGCCCTAGGTTCAAATTCAAGTTCAAAGTTTCAAACAAAATGCCGAGGAATTTGGACCTTATGTGGGAATATGGTGAACCCAATCCTATACCCAAAAGTGGGGTGGTCAATAGACAATATTTGACTTGCAAGTTTGGTGGCAAGCATATGTCAGGGGATGTCAACAGATTAAAATTCCATTTGGGGCAAATTTCAAGGCAAAATATAGAACTTTGCCAAAAACCAACTCCAAAAATCATTTGGCAGATCATTAAATCATTGATGGATAAAGAGCAGGGCAAAGGCATCAGGGCAGCGGTAAAAAGCCAACTTGTAGGGGCCTCAAGAGTGTCGGGGGGGGAGGACGGGGCGAGGAGTGAGAGTGGTTCTTCAACATTATTACCGCTTAATTTAGTAGGGTTCCTAGGAAGGGTTCCAAAGGGACTACTACTAAATCAAGTGGCAACAATGGGACAAGGACCCACTGTTACCTCAATCAATGTCCCCTGCTCTTTACGGACTTTCACCGAAGGGAGGAATCTTGATGTAGGGAAATCACTAGAATGATGAAGTCAGTAACAATGCACAATGTGATTTCCAATGCCCATTCAAAGGAAAGGCTCAGATAACAGGTTGTTTGTTTTAGAAGCAAAAGAAGGGCTCTACAAGAAAGACTTGAGGGAAGGATGACCACGGGTTTAGGAATATTCAAACATGATGAATGCCTAAGATCAAAACTTCCAAAATCCCTCACTTGTGATTGATGTGTTTATACGAGGGTTCAAAGTGAGGCAAGGATGGCTCATTCAATGAAAAGATTCAATTAAGGTGTGAGCTTTGGGAGAAGCTAGGGTGACTTTCCATGAAAAACCCCTTGAGAGAAATAATATAAGAGACTAAGGGTTGAGAGATATACCATGGTAAAGGCTCATCCAGTGATCACCTATAGTTAAGAGAAAAGGTTTTGAATGATGAACTACAAAGTGCAAACCTTCAAGAAATCCCCAAGTTAAAGAGGCTTCAAGGGTTCCCTCTTAGTGTGATAGTTAAGGCATCAATTCATTTGAAATTCCACCGTCAAAATTCGTTCAAAACTAGAGGATGCCTAGACGAGACATAAATGAAGAAACTTGTCCGAACAGAATCCTCAAATTCCTCCTCCCTAATATTTCGCCCCAAGCCCTAGAAAATCTCCTTATACTTAAGGGATGAAGAAAAGTGGAAGAAAAGAGGTGAAAGAATGATATTTCGTTAAGTTAATGTGATCACCAAGGATCTAGGACCAATGCCTAGTCTATTGGGAGAATGAAGTCAAGAATGAGATTGATTTAGGGTTTTGTTCTATCAAGGAGCCTAATTGCTACTTCACATGCCCTAATGAAGCATCTACCCAGCTACAACAAGGATTTATAATTCGACTTGTCAAATAATGGAGTTTTAGGGTTAGGGTTTCAAAAGCAGCCCCTAGGAACATTCGCTTTTTCTTGCCCAATGAATAACACATGCAATTGATCAAGACTACCAAAGTGATTCAAGATTTTCGCATCATTTAGACCACAAGCAGCGTCATGATGCAACATTCCATTCATTAAACATATAATGAAAATTTTGCATAAAAGAGAAACTTACATGGCAAAAAAAGTATATCCATCCTTCACATTTGCAAGAGAGAAGCTCCAAAATAGAATAGCATTAACCCAAACATCAAAATGCATTGAAGAATCTCCAATTTGTCCTTCAATAGCTATAGCGAAATTCCAGAAGAAACAGTGATCCAAATCCAAGTGATGATAAGTTACAAATGAGGCCTCACTTGTATTTATATGGGCCTCTAATAGTTCAATGGGTCTAATTAGCCTAACAAACCCCTAAAAGTGTCTCTAATGTGTAAAATAACACCCTAATTGGTGATAAGCCCACCAAATAGCTCCTTAATATAACAAAAAGCCTCGCAAGAGGGAAAAATAATAGATACAATGGGTCAAAGGGCCATTGAGGAGGCCTGGTGGAGTCCAATTGAATGAATGAGCTCCACACATAGCGATAAACTGGTCAACCTCTTAGTATCCAAGCAAACAACCTGTGGTGTCCCTAAGTGGCTATGGGGGCACAAAACATCCTCATGGGTCTCCAAATGGATCGAACAAGCTTGTATCCCATTTGTAAAGAGCGGAAGAACGATGCAAGCCTTCCCATTGTCTCCCATGACGAGACACATCCTCATTTGGGCCCTGCATCCGCTGCCAAGTGTGTGGTACAAGAGTGGAGTCAACTAGGCAAGGTGGTCCAGGTGCATAATCGTCATCCAATAGGTGGAACATGAGCACGTCATGAGTGAAGTTGAAGGAACCCATGGAGTGGCAATCGGCTCTCTACTATGGTGGAGACTTGTGGCTCTAAATGTTCACCCCATAAATGTCAATATGACCCTTTGGAGGGCTTTGACCCCGTATAGGGAGACCAAACCCTAGACGAAGATCCACCTGCAATCCTGTATAAGATCCAATGCGTGCCCTCGCCTTCTAGTACAACCAAATATTAGTGCAATTGAGTAAATGAGCTTAAAAATCATGGAACCAAGTGGACACTTCACAATGGCATGCCCTTCCATAATGGGCTTCAGAACGTACAAGTTTCTCCAAGTTCAAGAAGAAGGCTAACCAAGGACCTTATTAGGTGGTTTTAACCAGTAAGCGGGTGACATGTCCATGGCACATCCATCAAATGGCAGGCGGTATGTGAAATAATGATGGAATGGAGTGGGGTATTAAGGGAAGGCTCCAAGCCACATGTCACAGTACAAGGGTGGCTAAAATAAGGCAAGCCCATACTTGGGTATATGAATGTAAGAGGGAGAAATCGTGGTACACGAGTTACCCGGCCATTGTTTTTCCACCCTTTTTCACATGCCTTTTGCCTTTTCTAGATTTTTCTTTTTGTAATAGCTCGGGGCTCCATCGGATGAGAGCATGATATGTAAGATATAACAGTGAATACCCTTTTAGGGTGAGGCAGTGCATTGCCCACCAAGGGTTGGGAAAATCATGGGTTCATTAATGATGTAAGAGGCCAATATGAGGGGCCCTAGGAACTAGGGTGATGACCATGATGATACAGGTAGAACTCGTGTTTGGTTTTTCCCCACGTGCTAAATTTGTAGTCCCTACCATCTTTTGCATTTTATGGTACATTTCCTGTTGAGAGTGGCCAAATTATGGCCCGACCCAAAGTGTGGACAAGAAGAGGGGGAGGCTAACTCCTTGCGGACCCAATGGACAAATGTGGACCTAGATGGGAAAAATGGTAAATGGGGTTATCATGAGCGGAGGGGAGTGATGTATATGGTGTCAGGAAGCGAGACCACACAACCAAAATCAGGGTTTCCCATGTAGTGCCACCCCTAAAGCTAGTAGTCAATAAGGGAGATCCCACGGGACTAGGATACAAGGTTAACCATCAAATTGGACAGAGGAGACAAGAGTACAAACCAAGCCCGGTCTTTCCACCGAATCACCCCACTAATCCATGCCAAAAAGTGTCCATGATAAGTAAACAAAAATACCAAACTACAAAATGAAAAGCCATACCTTCAACGTTTAAAGGCCCACCTTCAAACATACAATCATATCAAATGGGCGAGGGAGCATATGGCTAGCTCAGGTGGTGGAGATAATGGCACATCAAGCTATCTGGTGGCGACAAGGGGCTATTGATTGCCAATTGAGGACCATCTAGGAGAAAAAAATCTCTTATGGATACTGCCCACGGATGGTGGGTAACATGCATCACATTCCACACCCACATGTCCCAACCCCTCAGCTTTCTCATCTTTTTTTTCCTAGAACCACACCTGGTGCATAACCTGGCATCACTGTTTTAAAAAACGGTCGAGCCGGCTCGGACTCGGCCAAGCTGACCGAGCCATACCCCTAACCGGTCTAACTCGGCAGAAATGGGTTCAATGGCCAGCTTTTACCGAACCAGCCGAGTCGGTCACCGACTCTGTTGGTTCGGTAACAAACCGTGCATTGGGTGCCATTTTGATAAAATGGATATATTCATGAGCCTACTTTGATCATATGTTGTCTTCTCTCTATATTAGAATATTCTAATGCTTTGTGTTTGGAAACATGAATGAAAATATTTAAAATTATGTTTTTTATTAAAAAAAAATATGTAATGTATTTTTTACAACCACTGAGTGCATTGAAATCAAACCGGCCGAGTTGATACCGAGGCCGGATTCAGAGTCGAAGCAGACCCTCAACCAGTTCCGAACCTGAGTCGAAGTTTTAAAACATTGACTGGCATCAAATTGGCACTTAAAAAAAAAGGAAAAGGTAGAAGTTGACAGTTGCTCCGTAAGTATCTTCTATGGAGTGATGTTCCTTTCAACATTGTCGAGACCAACCTATTCTACCAACCTATGTTTGTTGTTGTTGTTGTTGTTGTTGCCCTGAGTTACAGAACCCCTACCTTTGCAAAGTTGAGAGGGCCTCTTCTTCAAAAAGAAAAGGTTGATTGTACTGCTAGATTGGAGTTGTTTAGGGCATCATGGGAACACATTGGATGCACAGTCATGTCAAATGGTTGGATTGACCAGAAGGGTAGGACCCTTCTTGACTTCTTGGTTAGTTGTCCCAAGGGGACAATGTTTATGATATTTGTTGATGCATCTGCAAACATTAAAGATGCACGTTTATTATGTGAGTTGTTGGACATCTTCATTTAAGAAGTAGATCCACAAAATGTTGTCCAAGTCATAACGAACAACGCCACAAGTTATGTTGTTGATGGCAAGTTGCTTATGGAGAGGTATCCTAACTTGTTTTGGACACCTTGCGATGCTCAGTGTATTGACTTGATGTTGGAGGATATAGGTAAAATTCCTCTTGTGAGGGATATTGTTGAATCATCCAAGAGCATAGAAAAATTTATATATAATCATGCATCTTTGCTTAGCTTGATCAGAAGATTCACCAACAACAAAGAGTTGGTGAGTCCTTCCATTACGCGATTTGCCACTACTTTCATATATCTTTAGCCTCTGTTGAATTATATGTGGGATGTGAACAGGCATATGCAAACTAGCTTCATATGATCAGAGCTTTTGGGCAGTAGTAGAGGACGTGTGTGCCATTTTAGAACCTTTGTAAGGGTTCTTCGGTTGGTTGATGGAGACAAACCCATAATGGGCTACTTGTATGAGGCAATGGATAGGGCCAAAGAAGACATTTGTGCCTATTATGAAGATAAGGGAGAATTATGAAGATAAGGGGGACGAGGGGTTAAAGAAACAACAAGTGGTATGGAGAGTGATTGATGAGCGATAGAACAATACCCTCCATCGCCACATTCATGCTACATGTATCTACCTCAACGTCGTATTTCCTTACTCTTGTGGCTTTAGATTTGATGATGAGGTGATGGATGGATTCCTCACTTGTGTTGAGAGCAAGGTTAAATGGCAGCAGGAGCAAAAACGGGGAGCGAGAGCAGAAGCAACATTTTCAAAAGCTCCCGGTTTGGGAGCGAATCGGGGAGCGAATTTTTATATAATAGATTTTTTTTATGTATATATGTCAACAAAAGCATGTAGAATGATTAATTAGATATTAAAAAAAAAAGCATAACATAGATTAAACCATATAACATCAATCATCTAGAAGTTATAATCTTCATCAACCACGTCCACAAGTGAGTAGCATACAACATATTGAGTCTCACGATTCATCAATCTTAAAGTTTCAAGCTTTCAAAATTCAATATATAGCATTTATCATCATTGATCACCAAAGTTGTACTTGTAAGCTAAGCATAACCATTACAACAAAGAATATCTAACATGAAATGAAATGTTATAAAATGAAATGAAATGAAACAGCTTTCAACTTTCACGAGGCATCATATTCATAATTCATTACCAATGAGTTATAATTGCCAACTTCAAACTTCAAACTTAGATTGTCATATTTTTTTACAAAAAACATCGTAATAAATCTGAAAGAGTCAACAGTTATAAAAACTACTAGAAACTAGAAAATACAAGTAAATCTATTATCTATTACTAATGCTTGGGCCTCTTGCCGCCACGAAAAATGTCTAATTTCTTAGTCTTGTTGGAAAATTAGGATCTTTGTCATTAATATCATCCTCTAAGCATTAACATAAGATAGAAAAAACATAGCATGTCAAGTCAATATTTTGTTTGAGTGATGGGTACATTTTTAGTAGGGTCATGATAGAGGAGTTCGACAATCAATGTCACTAACATCAAGGTACAAAGAGGGATTGGTGCTCTTGATTAAATACGAGTTCCATACCCTAATACATGACAAAATCCAACAAAAACATTGCAATCGCCCCAATCCTGAAATCCTGAAAAACTAATAAGTCTGTTGGATTTTGAATGAGATCTAAAATTCTACTTTCTCCATATGAAATCCAATGAGGTCGGAACCTGTTAAATTTTGGTATGTTCTATGCTTAAGAGCAATTTACTTCAAAATTCTTTATTAGCCCAATATCAATTTCCAGATTAGCAATCACATCAGCATGATAGTAAAATGCAGATAGAACATAAACATAAACAGTAGAAGACAAGCCAAGACAAGAGGACACAAGATGTGGCACCAACCAGGGACAAACCCCAACGTGGGGAAACCCTTGATCAATTCTTTTTATATTCTTCAATAGCTCAACAAAGAGATAGACATATAGTACAATGAATTAAAGTCATTACTAACTTGCCAAATAGGACATTAGACATCAGAGATCTTCACCATGAAGATGACACAATGAGGTTGCAATCCTCCTTCCTTCGTTGCATCAAAGATTAAGGCACCTTTTACATGCTGCAAAGATTGGTGCTTTTCTTGGCAAATCTGATCATTGGTTAGGGCACAAACTTTGACTGCTACAACACCCTAAATACACCCAACATCCCACCTATTGACAGCGGCTTTCCTTCACACAGTCCCTCCAACTATACGTTGCCTCATAGGGTTGTTATCCTCCCTGAATGTAGCTCCTAAAGGCCTCCAACTGCTGGTTATGGCCTATGGCCTAGCCCAACAGTGAACTGTAACTTCAGTCCCCTCATCAGTGCCCCAAACAGTCCTTAAACAATTGACCCTTGCTGCTCTTTTCTGCGGCTTCTTCTACCCTGCAAACTGAGCTTAAGAACAGCCCTATCATGTCCAAATAGCCCTGAAATAGACCACGCTGTCACCTACAACAATATGGCTTTATCACAAATCCTTCACGCTGTTGTAGTACTCCTTTTGCTATAGCTAGGTCCAGACTTCTTGCTACATCTTAGGGTCACTTTCTAGCTGTGTTTTAGGGCTCCACAAATTGTGGCTTTAGGCCTTCTTATGCAGCGAATTAGGGCTTTCATTTAGGGCCTTTATGGACTGTGTATAAGCCTCCTTTTGACTGCGGCTTGCGCTGCTCTTTACTGCGACTTAGGGTTTCCTTTTAGTTGAGAATGAGGGTCTCCTTTCGCTGTGTTTTAGGGCATCTTTTAACAGCGGATTATGGCATCAATTAATTGTGGCTAGATCTCCTTCAATTTGCGTCTAGAACCCTTCCTTCGCTGCAGCTAGGACACCTTGTCTTGCTGTGTCTACGGCTTCTTCATGATTGTGGCTTGATCTCCTTTAGGACAGCCAGTTACGTCTCTCCCTCCAGACCTCTCTTTCCACCAAACCCAAACGAGTGGAGAGAGATCACAAGAGATGTGTGTCTCAAATGACTTGAAGACTCTTCTATTTATAATGCAACGTTGAGGTTGAGCTGGGGTAATTTGCTTGCTAGCCGACCTTGACAAATTGTCAAATAATACAAATAAATTCATTTCTCCATAAATACATGTCGGAATCAGATATTTTTAGATCAATCCTACACCTCTTGAAGAGAGGAATCCAAGAAAAATATCAGTTGCCATAAATAAGATGACCCACGTGGAGTTTGGCCCTAGTTGCCAATTTTAACACTCCCTCTCAACTAGGGAGAACTCCATCTACTAATTCATCTACCACTCTGTACTATCTCTGCCATCAATGCAGTACCCTACACTGCTCTGCTCTACTCTGTTGAACTATGAAGAAGAAGTGATCGAGAATGTACCATACCATTCTCTACTGACCCGAAGTCAGTCCCATATAAAGAGTGTCTCATACCACTCTTACTGATCCGAAATCAATTCCAAATAAAGAGAGTGTCTCATACCACTCATACCACTCTTATTGATCCGAAATCAATTCCAAATAAAGAGAGTGTCTCATACCACTCTTACAGATCCGAAATCAATTCCAAATAAAGAGAGTGTCTCATACCACTCTTACTGACCCGGAGTCAGTTTCAAATAAAGAGAGTGTCTCATACCACTCTTACTAACTCGAAGTCGGTTCCAATTGATCCCAGATCAATATCATCCTAACATAGCGAGTACAGTAGTACACGATGCATCCATCGATAATACTATGGTCTCTATCCTCATTTCCTTACTCATTGGCCAGATGAGGGGTACTTCCCATGAGACCCAGACTGCATGGGTAAGATGTCTCAGCAAGAGAAGGATGAACCACTCATCTTGCCTACATGTCGCCATGGGGTATCCCAGGGGAAGGTAGAACCACTCGCCATGTACACAACAAATCACTAGGGGAAGGCTGAACCACTCAACCTATGACTGTGTCTTAGCAGGAAAAGGATGAACCACTCATGCTGCCTACATAGCAAACCACTAGGGGAAGGTTGAACCACTCACATTATGGTTGCTCATCGCTCCAAGAAGTACCCCAAGCCCCCCGGAGTTTCGAGAGCTCAATATCCATATCATACAAAACCATCAAGAGAGGGTCTCTCCACGACCCCTAGTCGTTCTTGGAAAGTCAAGAATGACCTTTCCCAAGGGCTTCGTCAGAATATAGGCAACCTGCACATCAGTCCCAATGTGAAGGAGCCTTACTGCTCCTCGTTGCATTGTATCCCAGATAAAGTGGTACTTGATATCGATGTGCTTGGAGTGATCATGAAATACAGGATTCTCTGATAATTATATCCCACTCTGGTTGTCGCAGAGGATCACGCTCAGCACATGTCCAAACAGCTCACCGAAGAGCTTCCTCAACCAGACAACGTCACAGAAGGCCATGCTTGCAGCTATGTATTCGGCCTCAGCGATGCTTAGAGCAACCGACTTCTGCTTCCTGCTCATCTAGGATATCGAAGCAGAACCCAAGGAGAAGCAACACCTAGACGTGCTCTTGCGATCCACCACACTGCCTGCCCAAACAGCATCAGAATAACAATGCAGCCTCACATTTCTAGTAGTGTATCTCAATCCACGAATGATTGTGCCCCAAAGATATCTCAGAAGATTCTTGGCACCAATCCAATGTGAGTGATGAGGCTCAACATGCTAACTGCAAAACATATATCCGGACGAGAGTTCACCAGAACATCAATGCTACTAAGAGTTGATGAAACTTAGAGGCATTTCCCCAATTCAAGTCTGGCGGCACTACCACATAACTTCTTAAAGTTAAGCTCCATCAAGGTAGTCACAGGCTTGTAGTCCACCATTTCAAATTCGGAATCCAACTCCCTCCTATGTTTGTAAATGAGAGGGTTTGCACCTGTCAGAAAGAGGTCATCCATATAAAGCACCAGTATGAGAGGTCTATCATCCACAACCTTAAGGCAAAAGTTTGGATCGACTTCACTCCTAGTGAATCTCAGCTTCATCAGATAGTTGTCAATCCTCTCACACCAAGCCCATGGTGCTTGCTTCAAACCATAGAGAGCTTTCTTCAACCTGCAAATCTGAGATTCTTGATCATGAACCTTAGACCACTCAGGTTGTTCCATATATGTGGTCTTGCTATTACTTGTAAGTTTTCCCTCGGTACATCCCGGACATATACCTTCATGCTCTTCTTTGAACTCGGGCATCCCTGTCACCATTTGTCCCACATCGGGTAGGGCCTTACAATGAAGATGGGCAGACCTTCGGTGCCATAGTTCAGATTGAAGAGATGGGTCACACAACATGGTGCCCAATGGACTTCCTGCAACTTGATACAAAGTGCCAACCCTGAACCGAAGAGTAAACGCATCTTTAAAATTTTGTTTCGAGACATGTAACTTTCCATCGATGAATGCCACCTTGTAACCTTTGTCTTCCATTGCCAAAATGGACATCGGGTTCTTCTTGAGATCAGGTACATAAAGAACTTCTTGTAAATGAATCATGTTACCCTGATTCAATTGAAGAGTAACATTCCCTACACCCTATACAGGATACGTGGCATCGTCTCCAAGAATAATCTCGAAGTTTGTTTCCTTCTCTATCAAATTAGAGAGAGCTTCCTTGAATCCGGTGTAGTGCCTTGAGGCACCACTATCAATAAGCCAATTTCCCAAAGAGTCTGGAGGAGAGGTAGGGGAGAGGGCCGATATAAGATAATACTCCTTTTTCTTATCAGAAACAACATTTGATTCTTCATACCTGAAGTTCCTAGATTTCTTGGAGGGTCGACCATTTCCTTGATGGCCTACATTCCTTTTTCCTTTGCCATTGTACTTGTCATTCCTTCGATCATTGTTGTTGAAGTTGCCCCTAGAACGATTATGATCATCATTGTGTGATGTGTCCCTTCTATCTGGACACTTCCTCGCATAATGGCCAAACTTATTGCAAGCAAAGCATCTGCCCTTCCTTCCACCCTTAGATCTAGGCTTTCCATTGAAATGACCTTTATGTTGGAAATAATACTGAGAGGGGGGGATGAATCAGTATTATCAAACTCTTATCAATTTATACAAATATTTTCAAATCTGACAATTGAAACTTGCATATACCTTCCAAACTTATAATTTAATTTAGTCTTCAGATGTTTGTAATTAATCTGTATGTGAGAACCATAGAATAATGAGCAGGAACACAAAATAGACAGCCACACCAAGGAACACAAGATGTAAGGTGGAAACCCAATGTGGGTGAAAACCACCTGCTGCAATATGTCTCTATCTTCTTTTAATTAGAAACTTCTTCTTACAATGATTTTGTACTAGTGCAGTCTTTTACCAGTACGCAAGCTGTAACCTGCAGAGAGCTACAACCCTCTCTCGTTTTCCAGCTTCTTCTGGAAGGGAGCTACAACCCCCTTAGCTCTTG
>APFE031248969.1:100976-173422 GCA_000404065.3 Pinus taeda
AAACCCAGATCTCTGCAGAAACAGATAAAAGACAGCTAAAATATATTTCAAGAAAGGTCTGCAACTTCACCGAAGGAAACCTGCGGATATCCGCACTTCTTCCGTGACGAGTCTGCGCAACTCCGCACCTGCGTCTTCTCTGGTTCTGCGCACCTCCGCACTGCGCCGTTGCCGCTCTCTTCAGTAGATCTGACTTATAATGCTCCGGTTTCTCCTTGACTCAGATTCAACTATGTCTCACCAACCGATTATCAGAAATTCAGATCTTGCTCTTCTTAAGATTTTCAACACTTGTGATTAGCCAAATGATCTCCTTTCCTTTTTATAGGCTAGGCCTCACTCAAAACCATGGACCAAAACCATAGGATCAAAAACTGTCGGACTAATACCATGAACCAACCATAAGATTTCCCATGAGCGTGCGCTTTTCTCTGCATGAAAGTGCGTGAAATTTTCTCTGCATGAAAGTGCATGAACTTTTCTCTGCATGAAAGGAACTTTTCTCTGCATGAAAGTGCATGAACTTTTCTCTGCATGAAAGTGCGTGAACTTTTCTCTACATGAAAGGAACTTTTCTCTGCATGAAAGTGCGTGAACTTTTCTCTGCATGAAAATGCGTGAACTTTGCTGCACTATAATTTATCATCTGAGATGAGTGGGTTGCCATCAAGTACAACATATGTATCATAATGCCAACACTTTAGACCCTGCATTATTTCTCCTTTTGGCATGAGCGGAGAAAGCAGTGGGGTTTCCTCTATTAGAAGGCATCTCTTGCTCCACCATCCTGGTTTCTTCTTGAATGCATCTTGACATCAATTCTTCAAACCCTAGAATTCGATCATTATTGAGAATAGTGGTTCTAAATATATACCACTCGGATGGGAGCCCTCCAAGAGTAATGATAGTCAATTCCTTGTCAGATATGATTTCTCCAATCGATAGATCATTCTTGATCTCAGTGATCCTTAAGAAGTAAGATTGAATATCCTCGTCTTTGCCCTTCTTAATATCCTTCAGCTTATTTTTGAGAAATAAAATTTGATTTGCATCACTAACATTGAATATGCTTACCAATCTGTCGTAGATCTCCTTGGAGGTGTTTAGATCAGAGATGTAAGCCACCAAACGCTTGTCAATGGAATCTCTAATATTCTTCTTCACTTTGACTTCACCCTTGGTGTACTTGTTCTTTGTAGTAGCCAGTGCATTTGATGGAGGTTCGGGGATTTTACCCTTCACATAGTCCAACATTTGACGGAGCTTGTCTTCAGCCAGGAAGTGGGATGAGGAACCCAATGAGCCTTTTGTCCTTTCCAACTGTCTTCAGTGATTGCTCTTTCACACTTGCTTGGGCTTTGTATTCACCTCAGCTCCGAAACCATGTTAAATTTTGGTATGTTCTATGCTTAAGAGCAATGTACTTCAAAATTCTTTATTAGCCCAATATCAATTTCCAGATTAGCAATCACATCAGCATGATACTAAAATGGAGATAGAACATAAACATAAACAATAGAAGACAAGCCAATACAAGAGGACACAAGATGTGGCACCAGCCAGGGACAAACCCCAATGTGGGGAAACCCTTGATCAATTTTTCTTATATTCTTCAATAGTTCAGTAGAGAGATAGAGATAGAGTACAATGAATTAAAGTCAATATTGACTTGACATCATAGATCTTCACCATGAAGATGACACAATGAGGTTGCAATCCTCCTTCCTTCATTGCATCACAGATTAAGGCACCTTTTACATGTTGTAAAGACTGGTGCTTTTCTTGGCAAATCTAGTCACTGGTTAGGGCACAAAGTCTGACTACTACAACACCCTAAATACACCCAACAACCCACCTATTGAAAGTGGCTTTCCTTCACACAGTCCCTCCAACTATACACTGCGTCACAGGGCTTCTATCCTCCCTGAACGCAGCTCCTAAAGGCCTCCAACTATTGCCTATGGCGTGCGATCTAGCCCAAAAGTGGATTGTAACTTCGGTCCCCTCAATCAGTGCCCCAAACAGTGTTTAAACAACAGACCCTTGCTCCTCTTTTTTGCGGCTTCTTCTGCCCTACACACTGAGCTTAAGAACAGCCCTATCATGTCCAAATAGCCCTGAAATAGACCATGTTGTCACCTACAACAATGTGGCTTTATCACAGACCCCTCACGTTGTTGTAGTACTCTTTTTGTTGTGGCTAGGTCCACACTTCTTGCTACGTCTTAGGGTCACTTTCTAGTTGTGTTTAAGGCTCCACAAACTATGGCTTTAGGCCTTCTTATGCAGCGAATTAGGGCCTTTATGGACTGCGTATAAGCCTCCTTTTGACTGCGGTTATGGCTGCTCTTTACTATGACTTAGGGTTTCCTTTTAGCTGAGAATGAGGGTCTCCTTTCGCTGTGTTTTAGGGCATCTTTTAACAACGAATCAGGGCATCAATTAACTGTGGCTATATCTCCTTCAATTTGCGTCTAGAACCCTTCTTTCAATGCGTCTACGGCTTCTTCATGATTGTGGCTTGATCTCGTTTAGGACAGCGGTTAGGGCTCTCCCTCTAGACCTCTCTTTCCACCAACCCAAACGAGTGGAGAGAGATCACAAAGAGATGTGTGTGTCTCAAATGACTTGAAGACTCTTCTATTTATAGCGCAATGTTGAGGTTGAGTTGGGGTAATTTGCTTGTTGACCGACCTTGACAAATTGTCAAATAATACAAATAAATTCATCTTTAGATCAATCCTACACCTCTCGGAGAGAGCAATCCAAGAAAAATATCAACTGCCATAAATAAGATGACCCACATGGAGTTTGGCTCTTGTTGCCAATTTTAACAGAACCACTCTCAAACATCCTGAGTCATTTCATGGTAATGTTAAAAATTTAAGTAAAAGGATGAAAATGAAAATTAGGTTGCCCCACTCAAAAATTATTTGTTTCTTTGAAAAAAATTGCATTTGGAAAGTTATTGCAAAAAAGGCTAGGGAGCAAAAATTTAGCTCCCGAGGTCGCTCCCGAAAGGAGCGGGTTCGAGGGGGGGAATCGCTCCCCCACAACCCTGGTTGAGCGGATGGTGGCATCTGAGCAAGAACATGAAGAAATTTCTAAATAAATGGAGATATATAGGATGGCAAGTGGCACATTTGGTTTTACCATGGCAATTAAGAATAGGACAACCAAAATGTCAGGTAAGCTTTAGTTTGTTTCAAATTTCAAATTTCATAATACATTGTCTCTTCATAATTTGCTTCAAGTTTAGAATTTCAATGTTTTAACTTCTTTTTTTTATGTTTCTCATTTTTCTTTTAACTTGTAGACACTTGGTCGACAAGCTATGGTGGCAGAGTGCCCCATCTCCAAAAGCTTGCCATTTGAGTGCTCAGGCAAACAAGCAGTTCCTCTGTGTGTGAGCGCAACTGGAGTGTATTTGACAAAATACACAACAAAAAGCGCAACGAGTAAAAAAAATTGAACTAAGTTTTCAAATTCATTTTATTATTTTTAATATTTAAATTTTCTAAGTACTAATTTACAATGACCCTCATATAGATTGGAGTCCCAATGCCTCAATGACATGATCTACCCCAAACAGGGACGTCTTCAAGAGACAAGGTCGACTTGGTCTTGTACAGACAAAAATGACATTGACTCAAAATAGTTTTTTCTTTACAATTTCTTTTCAAAGTCCAAATGCGACTTGACTTCAAGACTCATGACAAATATTATTTTGACTTGAGAAACCCTAGAAGCATGAAGAACATGCTTGACCTAGTGACAAATCAACTTTGAGCATGAAACCCGTGCTTAAAATAATAGTATTTTTCTTCTATTATAAATATATACAATGTCATAAGTACAAACATAATTATGAAGACTGGATCTAGTTACATTTTCCAACACTGTGCATCAAAGGACCCTCTTGACTCAAGCCGAAACTGAATTGTCCCCTCACCGCAAGCTTGGCATCATTGCCAAGCTCAATATGGATACTTAAGTCGTCCTCTACAAAACAACTAAATAGCTCTCTAGCCTCTCACATGTAGTGGGAGGTGCCACTGTCCAAGTACCAGCTACTTCTAGCAATAGTGTTGGTAGAAAGGCATGACAAAAGTGAAAAGTTACTCTCGAACTTGAAAGCAAGCTCACTCAAATGTGTCTCTGTTGTCGTTGCAATTTCCCCTTGCCCTTCTTCTTTTGTGGACATTGAGAAGCAAAATGGCCATCCTTATGGCAGATATAGCATTTCATCTTTCTCATATCTCTCTTTTGCCCAGACTATTGTCCTTCTCCCTCACTATCACCCTTCTTGATGGAAATTTTCCCTCTAGTTTTCTTCGTCTTGCTAGCCAAGGCCAAGTTTTCATCTGTTGTTCCTCCTCCCTGCTTGTTGTTCCTGGATTCTTTACGAGTCTCCTCTTGGATGAAGTCATCCCAAAATATCTCCTACTTAGGAAACATGTTCTCTTGCATAAATGTCGATGATGAATGTGTCCCAAGCCTTGGTGAACCCATTCAGAGCAAAATTCACTAGCTCTGCATCCAATACAGGTTCTCTAATAGCAGTAACTAGTCACAAATTTGTGTGATCCTCATAAGGTAACTAGTCGCACTATTAGAGGGGTTCATTTTGCACTCTCTGGTCTTAGTTTTGAGAATCATTTTCCTACTCATGTTATCACATTGAAAAATTGACACCAGGGCATCAAACATCTCCTTAGGTGTAGTCTTTTCCGCAACATACGAAATCAGAGGATCCTTAATAGCTTCAAGGATCACCCTTTATGCATTTATGTCCTTAACCCACGATACCTGCATTGAAGGGTGTACCATTATTAGTGTATATGTGCTCCCTGGGATCTACATTGGAGCTAGAATTGAGTTGGACACGATTTCCCACAAGTCTTGTTCGTTCAAGATCACTAAGATTCTTGCCTTCCATGTGCAAGAAATGCGAAACCCCATCAAGTCGATCCTCAACCTTTACATCAGTTACAATCATGGCTAACTTGAACTCTCTCTCAAGCTCATTGAAGTAACATGGAAAACAATAGATATGCTTTTATCTCAGAGAAATTGCTCTAATACCATGTTAAATTATCCTAAAACCAGCTATTTAAGCAAAAAGATTAAATCTAGTTACTTATTGGTATTATTAACTTTGGCAAGCAGGGGAAAACAAGAAAAGCAATTACACACAATGCACAATTAATTTCTAATTTTTATATCAATTCATCATTTAAAAGTATCTTCAAAACTTACTAGCGTCCCCTAACAGGGAAAATGGCTATGAGAAATTGATCAGACAAACAACAAACCTGAATTTTTTTGTTTGCAAAGAAATCGAGGTAGCGTGCTCTGCAATTTGTACAATTTTATGGAATCATTACACCTGTACGAAATCTAGGCGAACAATTGTACGACTATTCTTCACCTTGTTGCTAATTAGTTGTCATCTCCTTGTTGGACTATTGTTGATAACTCCTCACCAATAACTAAAATTCAGATCTTTGATTTTCTCCTTCACTCACGTGACTTGTGAAATGAATGCTCTATGTGTCTCTTTGTCTTTTGCCTTCTCTTTCTTTATAACTTTGACATGAGCCAAAACCATAATCTTCAATAGTTAATATCTAACCGTGAGATCAATGACTCTCTTTTAACTAAATAATTAAGTGACCCACTTTAGTCACCTTATTAATTAAAAGTCACTTTCATAAAATTATGTTTGCTTTATTAATTAATTAATAAAGAGAACTTCTAGAAAGAAAAAGCATAAAATAAATTTAAAGATGATTTCCATAAGTAGGCACCCTCATGGACATACCTATCTGAGCTACAAACACTAACAATTTTGAAAAGAAACAATCATGTACCAACAACCAATGCCAACAAGGCATATGAAAACTAGAGACTCTCTCCATGTGAGTGGTGTACCACTTTGATGATTAGAAGATAAGGGTGTACGATGTAACAATGTTTGGCAATGGTGTATGTTTGGTAGTTGATAGAAGCAGACAAAAGTGTAGAATTGTGGTGAAAACAATGGATAGGAGGTGCAATGGTGTCAAGGTGGCATGAAGGAGAGGCAATTTGATGGTAGAGTGGTTGGATGCTTTCAAGACATCTTTAGACATTCAAGTACAAATAATAGAGACAAGAGCTTTAGGACTTTGTTTTCTCTACTATCAAAATTTCGTTGATCAACAAAATAACAAAAGTGAATGAAGAAGACCTAACACCAAAAGTGAATGAAGAACACTCTAAAAGTATGTTAAAGAAAAATCAAGCTACAAGTATACCTTACCTACATCCTAATGACAAAAGACAGCACTTTAACCAATTAACATATCAATATTGCTTTGAACAAAGAAAATATTTGAACTAGATACAAAAGAAGATCAAATTCAATGTTGTTTGATCTCGATAAACCAAAAATCCTTATATCACAAAACAAAAAGTTATATCCAAGAACCCTTTAAACACACAATTCCGTAAAAGATCGAACAAGTGTTGACAATATGCCAATTTTATTCAGGACTTCATTGGTCATGTTGCCTCATTTCTTCAAAAGTGACAACATCAAGAATAGAGGATAATGTGAATGCATTACAAGCAACAACAAAGAAACGTCGTTTTATTTAAGAAACGTGACATGTTCCCCAACACCTACATGTCTTTACACCACATGTTGGACAAGTACCCTAACATTTCATAGGGGAAGATGGAGGCATTTAGAACGACATATCAAGACAAAGCATCCCTTGATGGGGTGGAGGAGGGCTTCAAATAGTTATCCATTGGCACTAGTAGATTCATAGGCTATGACATTCTTAGAGATAGGGGGATTAAAAATCCCTATGATCAATGGGGAACTCCTAAGTTAGTGTGTGTTATTCTATAGTAGTTTACTATGAGGCTCTCCTCACATGTTAATTTATCCTCTTATTGTAAGAAGAATTGGAGCACATACACGAATTTTCACACTTTGAATAACAACAGACCTGAGCAATCCATAGCTAAAACAATGTTGTAAGTGCATGCCAATCTCTTCCTTGTGTACAAGATGAGGGATGAGTGGTTGAAGGGATAGACAAAGGTGTGATGTATTTTCTAATGATATGTGTTTGGACAGCAACATTGAGTTAGTATTAGCCAACTTGGATCTTAAAGATCCAATGCTAAAGCCGCTTTTGATGATGATGATGATCCTCTTTAGATGTCATCCTCCAAACCAACAAATGTAGATTTTGGATAGGATATAGGGGAGGAAGAGGATGGAGGAGAACACAGTGGCAGTGGTGGTGATCTTGATTATTCTAACATGAACGACGACCATTTACGAGCTATCGAATTCTTCCATCTATGATTCTAGCATCCACCCTATTTTGTATTTTCCATTTGTTTCCCATTTACAATATCAGTGCTTATGTAATCTATTTTGATTTTGGTGACATAAAAAGAGATGAGAAAATTATAGTTAATGTTTCTTACTTCTAACCTCTATTTTGTGTATTGAATATTCTAACTTCATGTGCACGTCATATAGTAACTAGTTGAACAATACTTTGTAGATGTATTTAAAAACTTGGATCTTAATGTCTATATTTCATTTTTGTATTTGTAATTCATTGTGTGTGTGTGTGTATAGAGAGAGAATGAGAGAGGCCCTCACTTAGGCATCAGCAATCTCACTCTAGTCATGAGATTGAATCGCATTGTCAAAAGAAGCAGAAGGAAAAAGAAGATTTTGGAGAACACCAAGACAAATAATTGAGATGGCATGTCCAAAGCTTCTCATTTCAAACTAATCCTGCAAGAGTTTCTTCCAAATCTGTTGAGCTTATGAAAAAGTTATGTGAACTCTTCATACCAGGGTTAGCCTAGAACTGCAACCAAATGATTGGGATTACTCTAGAATGGGTAAAGGTTCTCATCTGGTTGACAAGTACAAAGAAGCATATGAAAAATTCAAAATCCCCAAATTCGTGGAGAAGGTTACTCCTAAATACAAGCCAAAGTTTGATGCCCTAAATGATCTCTTGCACCTAGAGGGCTTTGACAGTACGAAGGTGATGCAAACTGATGCAAGAGCTAGGGCAGACAGAGACTGAAGATTTCAAGGTGATTGGTCTCTATGGCACGACTCTCTCTTTTAAGCATCTAATCGCTTTGGTAGGCTTTGCTAACAACTCCATGGTGGCAGAGCCTATACAAGAAGTATTTAAATAAAAAATGGCATCCCGCAAAATGTTTGACAAAATTCCTATGCACAACCGGATCAAGCCATTGTGTATATTTGATGTTATATGCCAAGTGTATGATGGCTTGAGTGCAGGCCATGTATTTGAAGAAATGCTAGACCATCAACCATGGTTTCAAACTATGTTGCACAGGGACGTGTTCCCCCAAGGCAGTGCAACATAGGTTTTGAAACATGACCAAATCACTCTCAAGTAAAACTTTGATGATGTGGATACATTCTAGAGATTCTGTGGTCGATATAAACCTAAAGTTAAAGCACATGCAACAGACTCTGGTAGAACAACAGCAGCTTCTGTTTGAAGGGAAACAAATTGAGGATCAAGCACTATTATCACTATAGCATATACAAGGATTCAACTCTCTGGTTTTACTCATGCATGGAAGGGCAGTGGGCAACAGTGTGTGGTTCAAAATAATCCACCCACTCCATAAGCATCAATATCTCCCATGCCTAGTGTATATACTATGGAGAAGTCAGAAGAGGTGCAGTGCCACTGGTGGAGGTCTCAACATCGAAGGTCACAGAACTCCACACAATCTTTACACCAACAGCAAGCATAAGAAGATTTAATGGTATTGGCCCCCTTCATCGGATTTAATGGGTATTGGCCTCTTCATCAGACTGAATGTGTTGAGTCAACACATATAAATATTAATATATTAATGTCATGTAATGTATTAAAAATTGTCATGTAAACCTGCATGGATGCAATGTATTCAATGTTCATAAGTCAGCAAAGGAAACATGTATCGAACATGAAAGTTTAAGGTTAAAATATCGTAGCACGTCTTCTAGAGATTGGTGGGACCACACTATCGTGGAGGATCCCTATCGTCTGATCGTAACCTTCTACTGTTTCTGGTGTTTTTCTGTCCAATCAGACAGCAAGAAAAAACAAGGGTCAATTCCCTATGCCAATTCATTCCTCCCATGAAGCGAAAGAAAAGAAAAGCAGGGCTGATTCGCTGTGCCAATTCATTCCACCCGTGAAGTGAATATAAATACGATCCTTTGCATCAGTCTTCTAGCATTTACAGGAATATTTTAGTTTTATGGCAAAGGCACCCCGCACTGTTTTTCAACAAATCTCAAATTATAAACCCACAGCGTAACTACTAATTGCATACACCGTTTGAGCAAAATCGAAAAAATTAACCCAAAAAAAGCTGAAACGTGACTGATTTTGGCTGAAATGGCCCCAAAACATTGTCATCCATACCGTACGGCTTTTCGGAATCACAAAACACTATACAGTATGGCCAGCAGCATTTCGGGGCCATTTCAACTGCGTTTAGGCATTTCCAGTACCAATATGGCCCCAGCTAGGCATTTTGTGCAACATAGTCTAAACCTCTACTTTATGTGCACTGCTTTTGAATACTCTAATTTCTTGTGTGTTTGATATAGTAACCAGTTGTATCAGCACTCTGTAAATATTCTAAAAAGTTTGGATCTTTATGTTTACATTTTATTTTCAATTTATATATATATATATATGTCCCCCGTGTTTTGTTTCAAAGGCCAACAAGTCCCATATAGGACACTTGTATCTGTGTGTCCCCTGTCCCTCTGTCATATGACTTAGCATCTGACCAATATGTAACCATCAAAGGTAAGGTTAGTGCTAGGTGGTTAAACCAACCATTAGGAAGTCTATGGCACTATTTGAAGCATATGAGATGTATTTGAGTGTAGTAAATAAGCTTGTATATCACCAGCCTACCTCAGGCTGGCCTTCCATTGTGCATTCACTATACAAGTAATATAATGTTGTCTTGTATTTTCTCTCCACTCTCTCGTGTTTACTGTAAACATGCTTGTAATCTTCAAAATTTGGAAATTTAAGCTGATATCCATATTATTTAGTAAATTTTACAAGTTGTGGTGGGACTATTTATCAAAGAATACATGATGCATTGGTGCACCTTCTGACTTATTCTTGCTTATATAACTGCACGCAATCACTAAAGAGTAAAAACATAGAATTTAATACAAATTCTGCCCCATATTTTATAGCGGTAAGAGTCCAACTTAAATCTTGCATAGGATGCGGGTGATTAAACACATTAAATAAGAATCGCAGAGATATTGCAATAAGAACCTTCATATATTTTCAGAACAATCCAGGTAGATAATATTATGCTCTTTGCGCCTAAAAGCAGATCACAAGAAAGAATATTCAACAAATAGAATTTCTACTCACCCAGGCATCTCTTCTGCGCTTTGATTTGGTACCTGCAAGAATATGACCATTAAAATTTTATTAATTGTCATCAGGTAAGAAACATGATATATCAAATGATCACACTGGTCTAAATCTTTAAACATGTCAGCTAAGGGTACAGCTTCAGTGAGACTACGGGTTATGAACATGTGTTTCCTCCTACCAGGTTACAGGTCTAAATCCACAGTGAAGCAGAGTATGTACACCTCTGTAGATTTTAGCAGTCAAATCACTGCACGGAAGAGGATCCCTCATCCCAAAAACAAAGGGGTCTCATTTACCAATTTGGTGTCTGGCTTGGCCGTGACCTTAAAATTAAACTATTATTATCGTTGTCATTATTATTATGCTTGCAATTAAAACTTAGATATAGGTCCTGA
Source organism: Pinus taeda (assembly GCA_000404065.3). Lineage (NCBI taxonomy): Eukaryota > Viridiplantae > Streptophyta > Pinopsida > Pinales > Pinaceae > Pinus > Pinus taeda. Next base: position 111,844 of record APFE031248969.1, read on the forward strand.
TCACTCCTCTGTTCTCCTTCAAATGGGGAAACTGGATGGAAAGCCTGACAGTCATTTCAATCTCAATCCAATATGGTTCGATGAAGATGATCTTCAGGAATTAATTAAAGGAGAGTGGGTGGGGCATGATAGGATTGCTAGCAAAAATGTTGACGTTGGCTTTCAGTTTGCAACTTCGCTATAGAAGCTAAAAGATGCTGCGGCTTCCTCAGCCTCTATCAAAAAAGAAAGAATGGACAAGGAGCAGAAGTGTGTTGACAAAGAAACTGCAGAGATCTCTGCGAAGAATGAGGAAGGCATCCTCGGGGAGAAGAAGAATGCACAATAATAGAGGTGGAGAGAAAGAAGAACAGGACGTTAGAACGGAGAGAGGCTAAATGGAGAATGAAAAGCAGAGTTGTATGGCTTGAAAAAGATAATAAAAATACAAAACTCTTTCATAACTTTACTAATCATAGAAAGTGGGTAAATATTATTTGGGAAATGCAGAATGAAGAGCGTATCACAGTCAGAAAGTTCCCTGATAAAGCATACTTTAGATTCAAGCCCGTTCAGTCAAATTAGGAGCTAAAGAGGGTAAATCTAGAGGAATCCTGTAGTTATCTACATATTTCCCCAGTTTTCAAGAAAGATACAATCTGGAGATTTTTGTTCATTTTTTTATCTTGTTGAGAAAAAACTGCTTGTAGATGTTTGTAGCTCAGGAAAGTATTTCTGCACAGGCCTAAGTGTCAAGGCATGCAGAAGTTGCCCAAAGATCTCCTTAGAACAATTGCTCAAATGTGAGCAAGTTGCTAATATAACTTAGCCTGGGATACAATTCCCGCTCCATAAAACTACTCAACTGTTCGGGAGGATCTGGGCACATCGGAGCAGATATACACTCAACAGATCTGGGTATGGATTTTCGAATCTTCAACATTTATGGAGTGTGTCATCACAGGCCCAATTTCTGGGACAAATTACTGGGATCCGACATTTTACAAATGGACAATATCATTTTGGGTGGAGATCTTAACTTCTCAATCAGCCACTCTGAATCCTGGGGTCATCGAGCACAAAGAGATCCTCTTTCGGAATACTTTGAAACTACTTTGGAATCCCACCATTTGATAGACATCCCTCTGCAAAGATCCAAGCAACCTGGAGGAACAATAGGACAGGGGATGATAGCCTGGCTCGCAGACTAGATCATTTTCTGGTCAAGGAGAATTTATTGGAATATGGCTACAATATCAGACAGTGGGTGGGATCGGGAGGTATCTCCGATCACCTACCAATATACATGGAAATAGATGGGGGTCGGGCTAAACCCAAAGGTCCATATAAATTCTGCTCAGCTTGGCTGAAGGAAGCCTCTTACATTCGTTTGGTCACAGACTTTTGGATGTCCAACCCACCTAGGGCTGGAGGGAACATTATAAATGGTTTCATGCACAATCTCCCGGAGCTGAAGAAGCTGTCCAAAATTTGGGCACACAATAAAAGAATCTTGGATGATCAATCCCAGAGGCAGATCAAAGCTGACATAGCAGCATTTGAAAATAATCATGGGGGGATATACAAATCAAATGAACACAAGTATAGGATCTCCTCACTTTACACAGCCAGAGGAAAAATTCTTAAGGACCACGAAGAAGTCTGGAGACTGAGAAGTAGGGTGATTTGGATGCAGGAAGGGGATGATAATACTAAGTTCTATCACAAATATGCCAATGGGAGGAAGGCTATTAAGCAGCTAAAGGATGATCATGGCCATTCTGTCAACACCTTCCCGCATCTGGCATCACTGGCAACCTCATATTTCAAAAAAATCTACAGTGCGCCTCGGGAAGTAAACCTGGCTGAAATTATTCAAGTGGCACAGCTCTTCCCACGATTTGTGGATCAAGAGGAGGAAAGGGAACTGACAAAGGAAGTCTCTCTGGGAGAGCTGGAAGCCACTCTCAAGTGGTTCAAAAAAGACAGAAGCCCTCGGCCAGATGGATGGACAATTGAGTTCTTCCTGGCTTTCTTTGAGAATCTTGGCGCAGACCTCCTAAAAGTCAGAGAGGATACTAGGATGAATGGCAAGCTGGCTGCTTCTCTCACCTCTACTTTTATTGCGCTCATCCCCAAATCAGATAACCCGACCTCATATGATGAATATAGGCCTATTTCGTTGTGTAACTGCATATGCAAGATCATAGCAAAGATTATTGCAAATCGGATGAGGCCCATACTTTCCAAGCATATTTCACTTGAACAATTTGCCTTCCTACAAGACCGTCAAATTCATGAGGCAATGGGAACTGCACAAGAGGTATTACACACTCTGCATATCAAGAAATGCAAAGGTATGATCCTTAAAGTTGACCTCTCAAAGGCTTTCGACAGAGTAAACTGGTTATATATTAAAATGTTGTTAACTCATTTGGGGTTCCAATTCATGTTTATTAAATGGATCATGAGCTACATTACTAACATACCCTTCAGTGTCCTAGTTAATGGAAGCACATCTCCCTTCTTTTATTCAGAAAGAGGTCTTCGACAAGGCTGCCCTATGCCACCATTACTCTTTCTCCTAGTCATGGAAGGACTCAGTAGACTTATCAAAGAAGAACACAGAAGGGGCAGACTACAAGGAATTAAAATCATTGAAGACTGTATTCTCACACATCTACTTTTTGTGGATGATGTCTTGATTTTTCTAAATGGAGGCATTGGGGATTTGTCAATCATGAAAGCTACTTTCTCATTATTTCAAGTGGCTACAGGGATGACTATCAATGATTCAAAATCTACTCTGGCAGCGGCAAGACGCACACAACATGAGACCCATTTTGCATTGCAAAGATTTCGTTTTACCCCCCTGAGACTAGAGGAGGGTCTAAAATACTTGGGATACAAGCTAAAACCCTTGGGTTATAGAATTGCTCATTGGACTTAACTCATTGCTAAAATGGAGAAGATAAGGTAAGATAATTTTATTAATGTCCAACAAAGGACCATAATAGATCAACGAGACTGTCGGTTACAATGATTACATCATGCCAAGTCAGTGGACCAAACGGTCCCCTTTAACATTTCTTTTAAAAAGCAGAAAATACATCTATAATCTAAGTAAATGTAAATGAGAAGCTAGAAGCTCTGGGCTTCGAAACAAAGCACTGCGATGAAGCAGAAAAGGAGAAGAAAAAGAAGTCTCCTATCCAGTTCCTACTCCTAACATCCGAGGTCAAGAGAAGAAAATTGAGAGAAGTTTGTCAAAGTCTGTTGTCCTGTGGGCATTCTGGGATATCGCTGCTCTCGCCTGGAGGTTCTAGGGCGCCTCCCAAAGGTGGATCCAACCCTGGAGCGCTGGTACAATTTGGTGGGTCCCCCCCTCGGGACCACACTAATCTGGTCTCAGTGTCTGTGGGTTGGTCAATGTTTCTTTTGGTCCCCTGCACTAATGGTAGCGACCTAAAGAAGTCCGTGATCTTCTGCGTGGCACTCGATCTGGTGGGGGGCTAAAGAAAACGGACCCGAAATCTCAAGGCCTCTTGGAGATAAAGTGCAAGGCATCTCAGATCAACATATATGAGGAAGCTGGTCAAAGTCTGAGAAGACCTGAAGAGACGATGGAAACGACCTCGAATCTCGTAGTAAGCAGGGCATCCGAAGATGAAATGTGTCTCTGTCTCTATCTCCTGTAAGTGACAGAGCTGGCAAATCCTATCTGCCCTATCGATGTGGTGATCTGTCTCCACCCAGAGTCTGTGAGACCCAACTCTGAGCTGCCCAAGGGGGATTCTAAGGGCATGCATCCAATGTTGGAACGTGTACTAGGATCTGATGATGAGCCCATCCTTGATCTCCAGGCAATGCTCCGCATAGAAGGCCATTTTTGGACGCAACCCATTGAGAAGATTGGTCCATGTAGTCTGAATATATCGTCTGTAAATATCCTCCTTAATGATTTTATTTAGCTCTTGCTGATTGGGAAGGATGTGGCCTGGAGCATTCAGAGAGTACTGAAAAGGAGGGAGATGGTCAATCTGGATTCCTGAAGCCTCCATAAGCTCTATCACACCAATGTACCAACATTTGGATCGGCCTGTCTGCATACGGGCGATGTTCTCCGAGGAGCAATATGCTAAGTATGGGTATCTATCACGACCCTTCCTCGCGTTTGCCAGGCCTCAGAGCCCATTCAAGAGCGACACTAACCTAAATATCACCTCTAGGCGGACAGGTTGAGCCCCGAACTCTACTAGAATGATGTGCTGAGGAACTGTCTGCTTGCACCTAATGAAACGGCGCAAAAGGAGGATCTAGACCCGCTCCGCTAAAGCCAAATCTGACTCTAGGAGAGAGGGACCCCAAATCTCTCAACCGTAAAGCACTGTGGGGCGAATCAAAGTGTCCACGATGCTCATTTTGGACGAGATGTCCTGGAAATGGTGTCGAAAACACTGCCTCTCTAGAAGGGCTAGGGAGCCATACCCTTTGTTGATCCGAGGCTGAAGAGCTGGCCGCAGGCTCAAGCAAGGCCCTGAAAACTGAACTCCCAAATATGTATAGCTGCTGACAATCTCGATCTCTTCTCCTCTAAATAGGAAGCGGAAGTCCGAGGTTTTCTTGACTCCATTAAGATAATCACTTTGGTTTTACCCAAGTTCAAAGTTAGATGCCTCCGGTCACAAAAAGCTACGAGAGTATCCAGCGGTCTCTAAAGGCCTTCTTGGGAGGAGGCAATAAGGGCAATATTGTCTGCAAAGAGGAGGATGGAAATCAAGATCTGGTGAAGAAGACACCCATCTGTATCTTGGATATGCTCCTGGAAGAAGGACTCAAGCTCATCGATATAGATCCCGAATAAAGTAGGAGAAATGGGGCATCCTTGCTTGACTCCAATGGTGATTCGGATGAAATCTGACATTCCTCCGATTGTGCAAAGACGGCCAAGGACGGCCTCATAGAGGCGCATGATAGCTGTCAGGAGAATCGAGGAAATGCCAATCTCTCTTAGCCTCTGGAAAAGATCTTCCCTCGGGACTGAGTCAAAGGCCTTCTGGAAGTCTACAAAGCAGCAGTACACTTTAGAGGATCGACGCTTAGCCTCCTTGATCACCGCACAAAGAGTAAGGATGTGGTCAATCATCTAGTGGTCTGGGCGGAATCCTGCTTGGCCCTTGGCCCTGAGTTGTCTCTGCTCAAGGAAATGGGAGAGTGTCCTGTGGAGTGTTGTAGCATATAGCTTAGAGAATGTGTGCCCAACCATGATTGTCCTGTAGTTGTTGGAGTCGGAAGTAGGCCCTGACTTGTGGATCGGGTAGATAATGTGGTGTGACCAACCCATCCGGAAATCCATCCCGAACCACCTGATTGAAAAGGTCCACCAGATATCCTACTAGGGTGCGAAGTCCATGCTTGAAGAATTCTGCTTGGAAGCCTTCTTCGTCTGCTGCCCTGCTGCTATTCATTGTCCATATTGCCTCTCTGATATCTTTGTCAGAGAAAAGGTGGCAGGAGGTGGGGGTGTAAGTAACCTGAACCAGAAGCTGCCCAGGAATGTCATACAGCTGGGAGGTGTGAGAGAACATTGAGGCAGGATCAAGGTCGACTGGGGTAGGTGAGCGCCAGGAAAGGATGGTCCCCCAGAAATCTTTAGGGGAGCGAAGGAGGAGAGTAGAAAGAACTTGTCTCCTATGGGCAATGAAAAGGCGCTTCTTGCGGCGAAGGAGGCGACGGTAGGCTAAACAGAGGTCTGGGTATGTTGGTAAGGAGTTCTAGAATGTGTGTAGGAGGTCCTGATGCATAGACTTACATTCCTGGTCATACTATTTATTCAGAGGGCAATTTCCCGGTTTGCAGGAGGTGGTGGCGGTACAGGTAGAATGGGGGAAGGATTGGAGCGCAGCTTCCCAGATTGCACATGAAAGGCATTGGTATTTGTCCTTGGCGGAGCTGAGAGAGGCGAACTGGGACTCTGATGGGAGTGTCTATCTGAGGATAGAGGAGAAGAGATCAGGGTCACCCTTCTCAAATTGGAAGGTGAACCTGGGAGGGCTACGAGGAAGAGTAGGAGATGGATTCGGGAGGTCAAACTGCAAAGAGAGTGAGAGAAGTGCATGATCTGCGAGAAGGATGGGGGTGATCGAGAAATTTTTGATGTAAGAGAGGAGATTTGGGTTTGCAATAGCATAGTCAACCACACTTGCCCCGCCTCCAAATGGTCTGCAGGTAAAGAAGTGCGAGGATGGGAAACATGGTAGGCATTCAGAATTACTAGCTCATGAGATTCTCCCAACTGTAGCAAATATCTCCCATAGGTTGTGGCGGGTCCCAAGTGATCCTCGGAGGTCCGCTGCATGCCGATCGTGGTCGGGTCAATCCCCCGAGTGCAAAATATATCCTCTGTCTGGTCGTGCATAGGAGTCTAGAGGTCTTTGGTCCAGTCATTGAAGTCCCACATGAGAATGACGTCCCCTACTGCCGAAAACCTGGCGATGTCCTAGTGCAGGTCTGTAAAAGGGTCTCCGTCTGAGCTATTGTGAATAGCGTAGGAAGACGAGATAGGTGGGAAGTAATAGACTGCGACATAAATGTCTCTCGGAGGTGATGTTCTGGCTCTGATCTGAATCCACATGAATCTAGCATACTCATTGGTTGCGACCACCGATACTCTGCCCCTGAGGCTATCACGGACGAGGCAAGCAACACCCCCTGATCCCCTGACACCTCCTAAACTTCGTGTCTCCTGTCTGCAAACTGCGGTCCACTAGTATCCTGTAATGTTGGGGAGAGGTCGCACTGGGCTCGCCTGAGTCTCAGTAACCAGGAGAATGTCTGTTGAGCTAAAGGCTTCATAAAGTAGGCCTGGTGAAGACCATAAGGAGCCATTGCCATTCCAGCAGTGAACCGAGAGATCTGTGCCCCGCCTCCTCTCCGCTCAAGCCCGTCATCTGGAGCTACCTGAACGGGATGCCCATCCTGGGGGGAAGGTGTCCCGAATAACTGCCCAAAGGTTTCTAATCACTGCGCATTTCCCTGCATGTCTTGCTGCTGCAACCTGTTCCCTAGCCTGTTTCAATTCAACTACTTGAGCTCTTGTGAGGTCTTCATCCAAAAACACTTTATTCGGAAGAGAGAATAGCTTCCGCTTAGCTCAGAGTACCCGAAGTCTATCCGAGGAGTCACGGAACCTGAGGAAGAGGGTAGAGTCCTGCCCTAACCAGGCTTTGTCCAAGGTTATGTCTGGTATGTCGAGAGTGTCACATAGAAACCTGTTCCCCAATTCCATTGGGTCCCTCCGTTGAGGGGGGAGGTGTAGGGAGTCCTCTTACCTTAAGATTTAATTCTCTTGCTCGTCGGGTTCTTTCCTCCACAAGCTTTGCCTGCACTACTTCCTCCACCGCTATGAGCGGAGGAGACTTGTCCTTTCCTTTGACCACCTGTGCCCATGTGCTGATATGTGGCTTAACACCTGGTACTTCAAATATCTTTCCAGGGTTGGAAGACTTATGCTCATAAAAAGCGTTCTAGAGGCCACTCAGGTCTACTGGATGTCACTGGCTTGGATCTCCAAAGGCATCCTAGCTAGGATACAAGCTCTTTGCTGCAGATCCCTTTGGAAGGGCAATTAGTTGGGAAAGATTTTCGCCTAGGTAAAATGGGATGCTCTAAATCTACCAAAAAAATGGGGGGGTTGGGGCATTAAGAAGCTAGAGGACTTCTCCTTCGCTCTAGCTACAAAACTCGAATGGCAACTCATTACTTCATCTAGTCTCTGGACTAAGGTGACTGTCTCTAAATACATTGCCTCGTTACAGATTATGGACTGGATCAGAAGGCCCCAAAGACTCACTACAGAGATATCGATCATATGGAAGGTTGTGATTAAAGCCCGGGATCCCATCAGAGCTGGTCTTACCTGGAAAAGTCAATCAGGTTCGGCAGTAAGGGTGGGCGTTGGCCCTTGGATTGGCTATGGGAATATGCATAGGCTACCAAATGATCTCATAAATCATCTTCATGCAACAAACATATCCCATCTAAACGATATCGCGGATGCCGACCATACTACCTTCCTCCAACAAGCTTGGAAATCGGCCCACAGGCTGAACATTCCACATCAATTGATTCAGTATTGGAACGACTATATTCAAGCTCTTACTGAAGCTCACATCCGAATAACCGAGGGAGAAGATGAGATTATCTAGGCTTTCTCCAAATCTAGGAGATATACTCCTAAGGAAGGATATCTTGTTCTGACCGAAGACCGCAAACCACATGCACCTGAAGCTTGGTGGAACATGCACCCGAAGCTTGGTGGAAAAGTCTTTGGAAGCTCAAAGCCCCACCAAGAAGTAGGTTGCTCATGTGGACCATTCTAAGAAACAAAATACCCACAGGAGACAACCTCCTCGAGCGATCACAACATGACCCATTCTGGTGTTGTCTCTGCAAATGCTACAATGAATCTGTCTCACATTTATTTTTGGAATGTTTTGCAACAAAGAATCTCTGGAATACTACTTTACTTTCAGCTGCTCCTCACAATACTTGGCAGGGCGCATCTATCCTTGAGGCATGGACGAACTGGTGCACCTATGCCTCCCCTACCAGGCTACATAATATCCCTCTTCTTGTCTGTTGGGCCCTTTGGATCGCCCGGACAGACTCACCTTCCAAAATGACTCCCCTCATTGGCCCTCCATTGTTGCCCACGTGCTGGCTAATTACTCCCTCATCCCCGAAGATGCACCAACCCTCGACTGCGCAGCATTATACCTGAGAGTCTGAGACGATTGATTATCGAAGGCTGTGGGCTTACTTTGACGACGCTGCACAAGAGAATGGGTGTGGCGGGGGCGCCATCCTTCATATTGCACATCACTCATACAGTATTATTATGGGATTCGGCAGAGGCATTAATAACTATGCCAAATTATCCGCAGCAAAATTCCTCATTCAATTTGCATTGGAGAAAAAATGTAGAGATCTACAAATATTTGGGGATCCAAAAGTTGTTTGTGATTGGCTAAATAAATCTTCTAGATGCAATGCTTATACTTTGAGTCATATTCTGGACGACGCACTAAGATTGATTACATCATTTGACTCTTTTACATGCCATCATATTTACAGGGAGCGGAACACAGCTGCTGCTTACAGGCTATCCAAAGAGGCTGCGAACAGGGATCCGGACAACTAGTTGATCTGCGAACAACGTGATGGTGCACATTACCAATTTTACCATCGGCCATTTATGGATATCGTTGTATAAATTTAATTTCTGCTAATCTCACAGGAAGAACAAACTTCATATATGTCATCTGTAAATATTCATAGTTTCTCTTTTGACATTTTATCTACACTCAAAAAGTGCCAGATTAATATATAGAACTCCTATTCAGTATATGTACAGCCACTAATCTCATTGGACACAAGGTATCAATGTTTTGATCACATATGTCCCTAAACATAATTTTGTTGAAGATAGGCAGTGCCTCTCTATTTGAATATGCTTAAATGCATTTACAAAATGTAATTTCCTTTTAATAGAAATTACAATTTTTCCTATGGGAAAAAAAAAAAAAAAGGCTGATGTTTGGAAATTGTCTACAAGAATATATATATATATATATATATATAACTCTTTAAGTCAAGACAGTGTGACAAAAACCTCCTCGTTTGCCAAGAGCATATATATCTAAAGTCCAAACCTAAGCAACTCTTCTGAAGCTATTATGAGCACTCATATATTTTTGATCTAGCATATATCAGTACTTTGGAAAAGCCCTAACCAGTGGGTTATCCCAAGTACATATAACAACATTCAAGGTGTGCCTCTCTTAGCAAGCACATATATTTCAAATGAAAGAAGTTGACGAGATCTAGAAGGAAAGCTACAGGCAGTGATCCTCTTACAGTGACAGTGATTAGTCCCTATCTCAAGAAGATAGGAGAGTTAACATAATTGAAAGGATCTTTGGCATAGTATCTCTGGTTGAGACCCATCTTAAAGTCTTGTAGCAGAGCAGCAACATATATATTCAAGAAAGAGAATATTAGATACAGCGAAGAACACCTTGAGTTGACATACACATTGAAGAAGACGATAAGGAAATCATGGCAACCAGAAGAGCAAGCGCTTATAACAGTTTCTATGACAGAGGTATGTAATCATGAGATATGTATGTATGGCATATTTATTAAGGGTCTAAACATGAGATGTTTTTAGGGTTGAGTTGGATATATGGTTCTAGGGTTTGTAGTTTTCGTTGTTTTGAAAGTTGCTCATGTCTAGGATTGTAAACCCTGGATGGTATGTGAAAACACTAGCCATATGAAAATCCTAATCTTGATTCGCTTAGAAACCCCAATCTAGGGCATATGACAAGTATGAATAGACAAGGATGATGATTTTTATATGACATCTAGTCCCTAGGTCTAGGGTTGGCATTTATAAAACCTAGTAGTCCATCCTTTAAAATTCCATGGATACCCTAAATTGACAAGCTGACATCATGTTTTAATTATTACATGCTTTGTTTGGTAGTTTTTATCAATAAACTTTGCAGGTGCATCATGAAGAAAGCAAAGGAAGATGGATAGATTCTATATTTTGATAAGCATGATGGATGAAGGGAACTACAGGAACCATGAAAATAGTAACTTAATAAACAAGCTAGATTCTTGGGCTCTCCAATTCGTAAAATAAGATTCATGTGAAAAACTACTATGTGAATATGGATGCCTAGTTAGGAAGGTTGGCATTATAAGCTGATAGATGGAAAGGAAGAATTGGCAAACAAGATACTAAAGAATTCATTATACATCTATAGTAGTCATCTAAGCAGATAATAAAGGTTCATGTAGCAGTTAATTGGTAAGGATCACTTAAAGATCCTCCATTGGAAGACTTCATAGGAAGGTTTCTTCGCCTGGTAGTAAAAAAAAAAAACATGATGACATTGCCAACATTTTTCTCTCAGATTTGGAGCAAGCTTCCTAGAGGCTTGATGATACAATGGCAACATGATGATGTCACATGAGGAGCAGGCTAGTTGAAGGTATGCATGTGTTAAATTTCTTCTTTGATTCAACTCGTGGTTTCAGTGTCCAGGAAGTGCAAGTTGAAAATTATGCCTAGTTGCATTAGCATGCTTTGAATTTGTTTGGGCTCTTCCGATTAAAGACATGATTGTAGTAATCAACATCTGATATGGTATGAAAGACTAATGACTACGGAGGGAACTCTTCCTAATGATTGAAAGTATGATGAAGGATATTGATGAAAACAAGACATGACGTGTTGTGAAGAAACTTTTATGATCCGATGGCTTTGATAGTTTGATATGATTATGCTACCCGAGAAGATACATCGCAGGAAGATATGTGACAAATGGAAATTGCATAATTGTGATAAATTGAATGGATGACTTTGGCATATGGACCAAAGGAATTGATGACATATAAGTACACCACAATGATAGGAAAGGTAACAGGTTGCAAGATGGTTTGATGATCATGTCTTGGTAAATCGCTCTCTCGATGCTCAGAGGGAGCTATGTTCAAGCTCCATAGTGACTGGTTCATGAATATGCAATAGGTAAAGATTGATGATATGGAAAGTGATAGCCTATCCCTACGAGAAGTTGTGAAAGAAGATGGCTCCATGTTGTGCATAGAAGTTGATATAAAAGGAGGCCTACAAGCAGCTGATAGTGCCATGATCTCCACGGAAAAATAGATAGTTGGAAGCAAGTCCATAGTTGAAAGGGAGCTTGGATACATTCCTTTCATGGGTAAAGGAATGACTAGATCCTCCCTAGTTAAGAGGGAGAGATAGACACATCATTCTTGTCTTAGCATTATGAAGAAAGAATGGAGGACTAGGTAAGCATTTGAGACCGATACTTCTTAGGAAAATAAGTAGTCTTGGTAACCAATACTCTTTGAGGATGAGGTAGGGCATCCAAAAGCAAGGGTAGTCAAAGACGAGATTCCTTGAGTAGGTGTAATTCCAAGAGGGGAATGGTCCTAAAAGGACATACCTTGTGAACATTCAGATGGGGTATGCACCTTAAGAGGCAATGATGAAGGTGTCTATAAATCATTATCTCCCCAGCATTGTGCTCTAATCTAGTGGAGAGATAGAGTTGTTAGTCAAGGCCTTGCTATATGACAATGCTAGTTGATATGATGAGATGCACTGACATAAGCTGAAAAGATAGCTTATGAGATGGCTTACTGATCTGACTCTTCTTATGAGAACTTTTCAATGGAAGTATTATCCTAGTACCTGTCGACAATTATAAATACCTCCCCAGTTAAGAGGGAGTGTTGAAAGTTGTAGCTAGTTTCAGTCTTGATCACTGTGTTTGGACCATGACTTGACGTAATTATTATTCTACTTGTCAAAAGAAACAAAAAGAAAAATTATTTTAAGATAGGTTTATTGCCCATTGGTCTCTTGTCTTAAGGTCAAAGCACCCATTGAGTGCTCTAGGGTTTTGTATAAGAGTCAAAGTCAAGGTCATAATGTAAAAGTTTCCAGGGTCTATGTGACTCTGCTTTGAATGTTTTAATAGAGATATTGTCATTGATGAACGAATATAATGATTGACTGAATGCATTTCAAAAGCATCTAGTTATGTCAGCGCTCTAGTAAAATCAGCAACTTAAATTCCTCAAAATCTCAAAAGACATACAAGTTAAGAATTGAAACTGATAAGCTGGTACAATGCATGTGACGCACTGAGGGAAATACTTCCAAGCTAGCAAGGAAAACCAACATCTAAACTTCTCAGATGCCAAAGCCCATTGTCTCATTAAAAAAGTTTCATTTAACTTTAGAAAAACAATTAAGCTGGCTAAAATGAATATGCACACTTAGAGAACATGAGTATATTGATCATTTTGAGAAAGAGAAACAAATAGATCCACTTAGCACAACGCACAATATTCAGATGAAAATTAGTATTGTCATTGCTGTTAGGGACTTGAAGATACAGGGAAACAATATCAAGAGTTCAAAGCCAAAGGTATACAGCTCTTATGAAGATTGCTTGAAAAGTGGGATTTCAAAAGTTACAGCTTCATTTTTGCCTTTGGTTTTGCCTTGAAAAAAAAAATCGCAACTCTGTTAACATTGAGAATACAAACAAACAAACCCTAAAAGTCTAGAGAGAGTTCTCTTTTGTGTAAAAAAAGGTAAACACCAGCGTTTTCTTATCTGTCAGCAATAAGCATTGCTTTATTTCAGAGAAAGCACAGAAAGGAGTATGTAGACCACATACCTCGTCATAAGCTCCAGCATTTGCAGTTTTGGGCTTGTCTGGTTCACGCTCGTTACTTCTATGAGATGGTGATCGAGAACCATGTTTCCGTCTTTGTCTGTGATCGTTTGGAGACATTGAAGAGGTATCCAGGTACTTATCTCGCCCTCTTGCCTCCCTTGTTCCATCTCTGCTTGAGCCTTTGTCCTCCCTTGTTCCGTCTCTGCTTGAGCCTTTGTCTTTATCTCTATGCCTGCCTCTGTCATGGTCCTCAATGCTTCTTCCGTCATGCACCCTATCCTTAACTCTATCAAATTCCTTGCCTTCCCGGGTTTGTCTCATCCGCTTGGAGCGAGGAGAGGGCGATCGAGAAGGAGACTTGGGGGACATCGCTCGTTTGAGAGATCGTGCTCGAACAGGAGACCTTGCCTGAATGGGAGATCTCGATTGGACTGGAGACTTCACATGAACATGAACCTTTGTTCCACCGGGAGACCTGGTCCTTGCAGCTGTCCTCGGTGGAACAGGAGATGTTCGCCGATATGGTGACTTTCTACTAGAAGGAGATTTTGAACGCGTCGACCTCCTCCTACTTGCTCGAACAGGAGATAATGACCGTGATGGCCTCCTCCTACCTCCTCGAACGGGAGATAATGACCGTGATGGCCTCCTCCTCCCTCCCCGCACGGGAGATAACGACCGCGATGACCTCCTCCTCCATCCCCGAACGGGAGATAATGATCGCGATGACCTCCTCCTAATTGGAGACCTTGAACGTGCAGGGGACCTGGCTCGAACAGGTGACATTGAAAGAACCTGTACAAGGACATGATAGCAAACATACAAAAAATATAAATGACGTACTTAATAAATAAGGACATGTTTCCCAACAATACGTCTAATTTCAGAAAATTCGCGAAAATCACAGGTTTTTCAAGCAACCATCTGCTTCCTGAGACAAAAAGCTGAAAAAATGATATTCGAACCCTGATATCTATGAAGTGTAAAACATCTGAGATGCAGGTAAGTTGACTGTATCAATATAGCAATGCTACAAAATTCACCGCGAAATCAAAACCCTTTGACATCTGCATCTCTATATGAATTCAAGAATGACAAGTCAACGACTTCAAAGCACAAGGTAATTCATAAACCCTAAAAACAATTACATAGGTTCAAAACCTGTAAAATTGGGAGATGTGCACCTCGAAGGTTTTAAAGACTCTCGACGTTTCACCAGCTTAGGTTTAAAAGGGTTGAAACTAGTTAACCGTAAAATCTACGAAATGCCAAGGTGAGACCAATGTAATAGATTCCCTTAAAAGACTTTGGTGAATGACAGACATCCGTGGCCACCGAACCCTATACCTTAGTCTACCATACACCACAGAGTTCTTGTTGCTATGCATAAGATTGCATCGATCTAATACTTTCTGAAGGTTAATCGGACCAAAATTAACTCGGGAATTAATTGTTTCAATGAATATGGCACAGGGTTTAAATGAAACGGATTTGAACTGCCGAAAAAAGCATACCTACGAATAACAGAGATTTAGGTTCTGTCCCTTCTCCCCTCTCGTAAAATCAAATGGAAGTGTCTTATGCCGGAGCTTATCTGGTTACTCTGCAACGTTCGGAGTGGAGCATTGGAATGAAGAAATTTCACCCAATAGCATTGTTTTTCATTCGTGGCTTAGAATGGCTGCCGCCAATCCTTTACCGTTTGCCCCGTTTGATTTCATGGCAGTGTTCACCATTTGATTTCATAGCAGTGTTCCAAGCTGGGCGTGATGCGATCTAATTGGGACTTTTTTTGCTTTTGCCTTTTCTCTTTTTTTTAATTAAAATATTTGTTTTTTAATGGAAAGAGTTGGGAAAAAAATTTGGTAAATAATCCATTAAGAACATTTTGTCTACGAACTACTTAATGTGGTTCATTATTAGGACAAGATGGATAGGATCATGAATGAATGAATGAATTTTTTTTAATCATCTAATGTGATTCATCATTAGAACAAGATGGATAGTCAGTTCATGAATGAATTTTTAACTTCCACAAATAAGTGGTTCATTATTAGGACAAGATGGATAGGATCATGAATGAATGAATGAATTTTTTTTAATCATCTAATGTGATTCATCATTAGAACAAGATGGATAGTCAGTTCATGAATGAATTTTTAACTTCCACAAAACTAAAAATAGTCTGGGGGATCTCCAACCTCCATGTTTTTCGCCTTTTGTAATTCAATCATTTTTTACTCAAATTAATGATGAGTTGACTCAACCTTCTAACCATCCCCTTATTGAAAAGACAATGTCAAGGAACCAATGTTAATATATTGTCATAACTATCTCTGATATCTCTGAAAGCATCACATTCCAAAATGAAATCTTTTTCCGATTCCACTGCGCCAAAAGTGCAAAAAGTACACACTCGTTCTTCCCAGGGTTTTTAAGGTCTTTTCCACCGACCTGTTTCACATCGAAGTTGATGCGAGTTAGTTTTTAATTGACCAATAAGAATCTTTTATGTCCATGGAATGCTAGCTCCAATGTACTCTTTTTCTTGGAGATCACAAGTGGGATTGAATTCCTGAACATAGTACTTCTTCTTTCTGCCCAACTATTTTCCCCATATACACTTACAGAGCTTTTGCATAACAAAATTCTTTAACTTCTTGTTATTTGTGGGACAGGGATTGAGGTAATATTCCATTTTTGCATCCATTTGTTGTTTTGTCTATCCATGATTTCTTTCTTTCATTCGTGCCTTCATTGAAGATAACTTTAGGTCATCTACCTACTCTCATTTGCTCAATTACTTTTAGGTACATGTTGACACCTAATCATTGAGATTGGGTGAAGACTTGTAAATAATGTAAATAGTAAATAATGGAAAATAAAGAGCCATGGAAGGTGAAACTCAAGAGTCACTCCCTCATGTATATAACCATGAGTAATCTTAATGAATAAACATAATTCATTTGAGGAGTTACCTCTTGGCTTGACATGGTATCAGAGCCAACGCCATTTTTTGCTTCCCTATTTGCCCTTGTAACTCCCTTCTGTCATTTCTGCAGTCTACCATATTCTTCATTCCTATGCTCTTTGTCCTTTGCGTGATAATCTAGTGTAACGTTTCTCACCTGCACAGGTCCCTATCCCTAGATTGCACATTGCCCTCCCTACTGCGTGGCCTCCATACATGTCTTGAACTCAACTCCCATACATTGCTCCTTCATATCCCTAATTTCTATTGAATGGATGTCCAACATTGCCATAGTATGCCATTTTGTCCTTGAACGACTCATAACCTCTTGGGTAGTCTGGATTACCTTCTCCTGGATGCTTGTGCACGTCAAACGTGATCACTCATTCTTCAAACTACGCAAGAGATGTGTTGTCATCCGAAGTAGACACTTTGCGTGATTGCACAACTCTATGTTGTGACTCGTCAAATGATATGTTGTGCATCGCTTCTTCCGGATTGTCTCAAAGGATCTCAGTATCTCCTTGGTCGCTTAGGACTTGCTCTACGTCTAATCCGTTGAAGCTGGTGGGTTGGCCTCTTGGTGGTAAGGCACAACGTCGATGTCTTGCTCTAACTCTCGATGCTCCATCTTCGTATCCATATGTTCAAGTACTCGTTCAATCTCTTAAGCGAAGTCTTGCTCCTGCAACTGCTCACCCTGTCTGCTTTGTGCCAGCTGTTCGAATGAGTCTACTACCTTTACAGGTGTAGTTTCATCTGTCTGTACATGTTGCGCCCCTTGTTGAACTTGTCCTTGTTGTGCTTCCTTCTCGTGTTTGTGCAGCTCTTGTTCCTTTCGAAGTTGCTCCTTCAACTCATGCAACTCCTTCATTGTTTCCTCCATGCTCTGTTTTTTCTCTCTGCCTTTCCACAGTTCTCCTTTCGCGTTGTTGCCTCTTCGCCTCTATTGCCAAAGTTGCTTTCTGCACAAGTGGGTCTGCTCTAAACTTGCAGCTTTGTTATGCCTCTACATTGTTGACAATATTTCTAAGATGCCAGACAGTGAAGCATACCAATCTGCCATGTCGATCAGTGCCTCCATTGTTGCCTTCGACATGCAAGGTGGATCCTGCTCAAATATCATCTTGTACACCGAGGTGACAAAATGATTTGACAGTTGTGTGATAACTCCTCTGAAGTCGCATTTGGAAATCAGTTTACAATAAGTATTCACAAAGGTTTTTGTTGGTGTCCATGCCCACTTCAAGCTCGGGAACTCCTGACGGGCACAGATTGCATCCAAGATGTAGGCGGACATGTAGATTTATGCTTCCTAACCTTTGGGTGGCTGTCGAGCTCTTGTTACCTATTCTTTCAACCTGTGAGCCAACATGTTGGACCAGTTACATGCTTTGCTTTCACTGGCCAGTTGGCCCAACGTGGTCATCCAACTCCGCAGGAAGGTCTCGGTGCTCTCTTGGCCATACAAATGGCATGCAAAGATGACCAAGTATTGATATGCCTTCCGCAGTATCTTCATCTTGTAAATCTGGTTGGGTGTCATTGTGAATTTGGCTAGCTCCTTCACCTATTTCTTCAAGACATCCCTGGATTTGGCATTACTGTTGGGTATGTTGAAGGGTGTCTCCATGGTGATCACCGACTTCGGAAAGTGGTACATATGTTGATAATCAAGTGCCCTGAAGGTAGTAATCTATGTCTCGCTGACGCTGCTCAAGGTCATCATTTAGGGACCACTATGCAAGATGATCCAATGTATCATGTCCGCACATGGGAATGTCGGATACCTGCATGCAATCTGGTACAAGCCAGACTTGTGAATGTTCACATAGACTTGGCGGTCTTCGAGATCTTCCCTAAATGTGCCTGAGGATGCATCATTTACCTCTTGCCATTTCAGCTTAATGTTTTTGTCTACGATCAGCTTGGTGTCTTCGTAAATCGGCAAACTCGTAGACACTCACTCAACTGTTGCTCCAGTTGTGCTTCCGTTGGTGTCCTTTGACCCTGCTCTCTTGGAGGCCATTGATCTTGAACTGCCGAGAGACAGATGAACACCTATTGTATCTGGCGACATGGTGGCATGCATGGCAATATATGTTAGTTAAAAACAAAGCAAACTTGAGGGATGACATGCAACATACTTGGGGAACTGCTGGCAAGCATTGCGCAATTTCCATTGGGAGGTTGGGAGACCAACTATCGGAACTGCGCAAAAGGCCATCTGGATTGTCAGGAGGCTGGTTGACTGTTGGAATTGTGCAATGCGCAATCTAGACTACCTTATTGGGTGCAGAGATTGCGGAATGCGCAATTTCAACTGGCAAGTGATACAGGCCCAGGGACTACATTGCACAATTTTATCAGCCAGCAGTCACTGCCTCTCAGAATTGTGCAAGGCAAGACTAGAGGGCAGTGACTCGCCAGATTTGCACATTTTCTGGGAGGAAGGCAAAGCATTCCCTCTCAGAATTGCACAATGTTGTCTGGGTAAGGCAGAGTCTGGGCCAAGGTTGCCCAAACTCGCTGACAGGCAACTTAAAGCAAATGAAGATGTGAATGCATGGTGATACTGAGTGTAAGTAGAAGTAAATAATCATGCATGGAAACAGTGAATGCAATATTTAGAAAACGAAACAACATGCATGTGTGTGAAACGAATCGCCAAATCGGCAACCGTTTGTGCAAAACAATGTCATGCATGTGACAACAGTGACATGCAAACGAACACTGAAATGGTGCTTGTACAAGCTAACATGCATGCAAATGATAGCAAGCATTCACAGAAATCAAGCAGACAACACTCACACAAGCCAAAACACAAAAAGCAATAGAAATGTTGCAAAAGACAAGTAAAGCGGACTTAACCGGAAATAGCTGAGCTAGATGTGTCGAAGACTCCTGGATGTGTTGTGGGATGTCAGAGCTCCAAGATCGATGTGAAGAATGAGCTCTGAAGCATCTAACAAATAAGTTGGAGGCTCATGACACACATGCCACAAATCTAGGAAAAAGCAACACTTGGAGGAAAGTTTCTAAAACGATCTTTACATGTAACCTCTAGCTGCTAAAAATAGATCCCTAAAATCTAGTGATGCTTTTTGCATGTAGCTTTTTGCTATTTTGGGAAAAAGTAGCCCATGCATGCTAGTCGAGTTTTCTTGGTCTCGGAAGGAACTGGTCAACCTGAAGGCACATGTAACAACCTGCTTGACTGAGGGAGATTTTTGTGCAATTTCTGGGAGGAGCAACTAACTGTTGCTTAGAATTGTGTAATTTCTGGGCAGAGCTACATTGTTGGGCCAGATTGCGTAATTTTCCGAAGGAAGGCTATTTGATAGGATTGCGCAATTTCTGAGCCCAACTTGCCAGTCAGATTTGCACGATTACTGGAGGGAAGGTTGGTTCCCCTCCAAAATTGCACAATTTTTTGAGGGAGTTGCTCAGCTAGTAGTTGGATTAAGTCCGGAGTGGCAACTTGTGAGGGGAGTGAAGCAATGAATCAAGCACAAGCTGGCAAGTTGCTGAAAAACCAATGAGGCTTATTTACTTGACAGTGCAAGACATGCTACTCGACACATTGGTAGAACTCCAGCTCTCTGAATGGACCTTGTTCATGAAAAGAAAGTCTAATACCTCCAAAAGTATTGCTCAGTTCTCTGTTCGTCTTGGTTTCCACACTTGCTTGATTGTAAGATGCAGCATCTCCCAAGCTCTTGATCGGTTGACACACATTCCAAGCCAAGCCAACACAGTTGTTTCGATTGGGGATGAGGGGTGTATTGGTGCATAAGCAGTATGGTCGTCAGAGTTTTAGTTTCATCTCTCGTGTTGCTTCGCTGCCAGCAGGCCTGGACAGTACCCCGGAAGAGTCATGCAGGAACATAAGCGAGTGGTCAGTACCCTAGCGGAGTTACTTGAATCACCTCCCTTTACATGAATCATTTCTCCTCTTTTGCCTTATTCATTTTTCATTTTTCGAAATTTTTTCAGATTTTCATTTTTTCATTTTTCATTTTTCATAACTGTGAATAGCACTTATTCATTTCAGAGGTGGAAGAGGGATCCCGGCTTATTGAGAGAAGAAGAGGTTGTTCCTTCAGAGAAGAAGTTTATATATACCCTTGACATGCTTGTTAAGGTTTTCCCCCTCACCTTAGTCAACTTAACCAAGCTGACAAGGGTTAACCCAAAAGCAACCGACTAGAGTAGGTGACACTAGTTAGCGCACAAGTGTTGTGTTTTTGCCAAGGTTCACTTCGAACAGTACGTATTTTCCATCGACGTATCATGGACTGAAGATAAAAAGTTCTTCATACAGAGGTAGGACGACAGATAACCAAGTATTGATAACTGCACAAGTCCTCTTGTACTTTACCCAGCTTGTTTCAAGAGTCGTGCACGGTTTTATGCGAAACTAACCTACGAACATAAATAAGCAAACAAACACAAAACAAAGAAAAAGCATAAGTAAATGCGTAAGCAAAGCAAGTAAGAAAACAAGCATGCAAGCAAACAAATATGCAAGCTAAGAAGCAAACAAACCAAAAGCAAACACTACTCCTACTCCAAAGCTAACGGTGCATGGGTCTGCTCACGTGAAGTGATACTTCCAATGCACCCACCGACGCATTGGTTGACCCATGTTGGTGAAGGCATGGTTCGCAAACAACACAGTTGTGTGAACCAACAAACATGAAAGATATAACAATGAAGACAAACACACTCCAAGTTTAAATGTGTCCACATAACATAAGTGAGTGCAAGTGCATGAAATGCAATCCATGGACTTACCATGGTGTTGTGTGACATTGCATGCAACTGTTAAGCCTACGCATACTCTTCAC
The DNA here is from genome assembly GCA_000404065.3 of Pinus taeda. Classification (NCBI taxonomy): domain Eukaryota; kingdom Viridiplantae; phylum Streptophyta; class Pinopsida; order Pinales; family Pinaceae; genus Pinus; species Pinus taeda. The sequence continues at coordinate 132,936 of APFE031248969.1, forward strand.
TGTGACATACAAGAAAACGAAAGAAACAAAGGCAACTTGCATCGTGCACGTGTGCTTGCTATGTACAATTCCTCCAATGCATGAGCGATGGGATCGTGTAGTTCGAGTGGAGGAAGCATAATCTGTGTGTGAGATTGATCTTCAATGCATACAAATGAGTGATGACGAGCCTCCGGTGTTTCAACAATTTCCTGATCGGAAGTGAAACCAACCTCATGACAGCGAGGGCTTGACATAACCATTAGCTTGGCTTGAAGTGCCTCGACAGTGTGTGGGGTTTCGACTTCGTCGACAGATAGATCATCATAAACAGGTGGCTTTGAAAAATCAACTGCGATATATTCATCATTGTGATCGAATACGGGAGTAAATAGATCATGATAGCTATGATCAACAAAATCAAGGATTTCATCGGCATCCTCATGATCTGATGAATCAAATAGAGGGGTAGATGAGAAGCGGGAAAATTCACCCTCTGTGTTTCCGGAAAAAGAAGATGAAATATCAAGTGGATTTTCAATGAACAATTCCGTTGTCGGATGATGGACAAACATCCGGTGTGTTCTGCGAATGATCAACTATGGGTGCATCTGTAGACGGAGATACACATGCAAAATCATGGATGGAAGAATCACCAAAGATGCCAGGAAAACACGGAGGAGGCTCGGACAAAAGGGAGTCATCCTTCACCGAGGACTGATGCTCAAGCTCCCAGTCATACTCCTCATGAATGATAACGTAGGTTGGTTGCATAACACCAACTCCGTCGATGACTTGATCCTCGTTCACAACAAGTTTAGAGTCTGAAATGGAAGAACACAAGACAGTGCAATCCGAAGGATCAACAAAACATGAAGACGGAGGTTGAGGTAAAACAGACATGTGACAACCCATGGGATTCGCAACCAAATCTATGCGAAAATTGAGAGAAGTGATGTTGGGAGGATGTGACAATTGAATAGTTGTGTGTGCATGTTCTCCCACATCACTCTCCAGGGGTGGAGTTGTTTGATGAGGGGATGACAGGGAGTCACTTGTGATAGCAACCGTCTCTATGTGATTATGCAGCTCCATCACCGAAGTATGCTGAGTAAGGCTTGGGCTCAAACTTTCTTTTAGGATTAATAGATTTGGTAAGACAATACTCAAGCCTGTCCATGAGATACTAGAATTTTATCTGACTTTTTGGAGCTTGAAACTGCAACACACGGAAGCGGTCCCAAAATTCCATAGGGGATTCATGTGGGGCCTTCCGTTGTTGTAACAGTTTTTTGTCAAGAGGTTCTGGATCAAAATTATAGAAAGTAAATTAATGAGATCACATAACTTGTCAAGTGAGTGCATGCTGCCAGGAGGCAGACTCCAGCACCACCGTTGTGGAGGTTTGCGAAGTCTGTATGAAAGCAACAGACTGACCTCTTCTGCATAGAAATCATCTGCATTCTCAAGGAATACATAGAATTCTTCTAAGTACTCAGGCCAAGCTACTTCGCCTTCACCATCATACGTGAATTCGGACAAGAGATCAAAAAATTCCCTCGTGATGTTGAGAGGTTTGGCATGCGAAAGGCATTGCGGAGGGATGAGTGTAATAGAATTGATGATAGATGTGCAAAGGTTCAAAATAGGATGAGAGGACACATCTTGTCATCTAGCCCTCCTAGCGCTAGAAATGTTGACGGTGCTAGGTACCCACCAACATGTCAGGGGATCTCCTCGGTAAGAAGTCCCAACTAGACCTCAGGTCGTTTGGTGTAGGAGTCCCAACAGTGGGTCGTATGGTATCGCCTTGACCGTGGTTGCGCACAGAGGCAAGGAAAATATCCCTATTGGTAGCAAGGGTGTGACATATGCAGCAAGTCAAGGAAGGTGCATGTATGGTTATAACACACAAAGGGTGATGTGAGTGCGCCCCTTGGAAATATGAAAGCACGTGGCTAAGAAGGGAACACATGAGTAATGATGCATCACAAACTGGAAAGCAAGTAAGCTAACAATCCAAAGTGATGGTTAAACCAACAACACATTTCAGTAAGATTCATACATACTTATACAAAAAAGTCCATACATACATGCGTAAGCAAACATATACATATGTCATTAGAGTAAACAAGTTAGCTGAAATACAATAACAACATATGCATGAAACATGCTGGCTCTGTTATATTAAGAAGTGAAAGTCCCAGTCATATAGTACAACCACTAGTCCCGATAGCGGAACGTTACAGTCACTGTCACCTCCCTTTCCAAAGAGATGTACTAGCTCTACACATTGGAGAAGCCAAGGCTCGTTACAATACTCTCCAAGCTTTCTCTAAGATACTCCTATCGGAAGCTTGGCTGACCAAAAACCTATACAATGAGTTATGAGGGACTATATATAGCAAAGGGTGGGGTGACCCTTGACATTCCTCTTTGTGACTATTCATCTACCCTCATGACTCTTCAACTACACTATGACTGTTACATTCAACTATCGACACTTGAAGTTCCACTTGACAAGACATTACATACAATCTGCACATGTACCCATGTGAGACAAAATAGGCTTGAGCAAGCCATGCAAGATATCACTATGACTCAGACAACTGTGGGAATACGAATTTTTCGAAATCATCACGGTGGTTGACGATGGCAAATTGATCCCAAGCTCGGTAGTCCGTGATGGTGTCCATGTACTTTGTGGTGATATCTTTATGGAAACGAACTCTTGCCTCCGTTGCATCTGGGTACACTACTCTCGCTCCTTTGTCCAACTCGTCTAATAACATGCCCACCATTATCTTGAATGCGGTCAGACCAGTGACAAACTTATGCATGGTGTTTGCACTAATCGCTAAGTCTGTGCTAGTGGCTATGCGTATCAACTCGTCAAAGTATGAGTCAAGCTCCAGTCAGACTTGTGCCTCTGTCTTTGCCTCGGTGAGTGTCCCAATAGATGGGATTGCATGTGCACTCACAACAACATCCCTGCTTCTGAATACCTATGCATGGGAAGCCCGCAAACTTGTGATGAGTTGCAGGAGTTATTCATAGTTCAGGATTTGACTTCAAATGCGTGCCTTCAGCGTGAGCACTCGGGGCTTCATCATCTTGGGCAAGTGTAACAGGGCACCCTTGTATCTCATTGTCCATGTTTGCATATATTCAACAACAACATGCACGTTTGACAAGATACGTGCTCTCCTAACACATCGTTGTTGCCAACTATTGATATGGACAACTGCCTTATGCACGGTACCAAACTTGGAATACAATGCCCACATGACTGTCTCAAGGGACAATACTTCATCCAGTATTGCCTTCTTCAACTCTGCTCGAGTGGATGTTGTAACCAATTCTCCTCCCTGCTTGGCCGTTTGTAACTCCTTAGCCATTCGCTCATTCTCTACTATCAAGAAGCGGACACTCGAGCTAGTGACTTCCCCATATGCTCTAGTAGCATCAGCCAATGCTGCTAGATGCTTGCGCACGTTAAACATGATCAATCGCTCTTCAAAGTGCACAAGAGATGTGTTGTCATCCGAAGTAGACACTCTGGGTGATTGCACAACTCTATGCTACAACTCGTCGAATGATATGTTGTGCATCTCTTCTTCCAGGTTGTCTACAAGGATCTCAGTATCTCCTTGGTCGCTTGGGACTTGCTCTGATTCCAGATCCGATGAATCTGTTGGGTCGACCTCTTGGTGGTAAGGCATGAGGTTGATGTCTTGCTCTAACTCTCATTGCTCCCTCTCTGTATCCATCTTCTCAAGTATTTGTTCAATCTCTTGAGCAAAGCCCTGCTCCTATGATTGCGCATCCTCTCTGCTTTGTGCCAGCTATTCGTATGAGTCTACTACCTGTACAGGTGCAATTTCATCTGTTTGTACATGTTGCGCCCCCTGTTGTACCTATCCTTGTTGCACTTCATTCTCTTGTTTGTGCAGCTCTTGTTCCTTCTGGATTTGCTCCTTCAACTCATGCAACTCCTTCATTGTTTCCTCCATCCTCTGTTTTTATCTTTGCCTTTGCGTGTTCCTCCTATCGCGTTGTTGCCTCTTCGCCTCTATCGCGAAAGCTCCTTTCTGCACAAGTGGTTCTGCTCTGAATTTGCAACTTTGTTCTGCCTTTGCACTGTCGACAATCTTTCTCTTGCCTCTGTCACGTGCTGATATGTTTACCTCTGTTGTTGGTGCTCTCCTGGACGCTGCTTCACGTTGCTTCGCTAACCATTCCACAATGATGTTGACCGGTTCATTGGGTTTGGATAAGTTGTGACAATATCTCCATGGGTCTTCCTTCGTCCAATGACATGCCCCGTGGATTCACAGAAACTGTGCTCTCGCGCAATGATCCTTCACAAAACAATGAAGGTCATATGAATTGAAGCTTTGGGTGTCTAAAGGATATTTCTTGATCTCCTTTGTATCTTGTACAACCTGATCCACAACGGAAGAGTGGGCCAAGGTGCCTTCTTCTTCCGTGCAGCCTAGTTGACAGTCCTGTTGAGATTTGGTATGACACTTCTTGCACGATGAACTTGTCCATGGCAAACTTCGGCAAAACATGCAGAGGCTTCTCCACGATGTACATCCGTATGAAGGTGCCAGATAGTGAGGCATACCAATCTGCTATGTCGATCAGTGCCTCCATTGCTGCCTTCGACATGAAAGCTGGATCCTGCTCAAATATCATCTTGTACACTGGGGTGACAAAATGATCTGACAGTTGTGTGATAATTCCTCTAAGGATGCATTCGAAAAACAATTTACAATAAGTATTCACAGAGGTTTCCGCTAGTGTCCATGCCCACTTCAAGCCTGGGAACCCTTGACGGGCATAGATTGCATCCAAGATGTAGGCAGACATGTAGATTTCTGCTTGCTAACCTTTGGGTGGCTGCCAAGCTCCTGTTACCTATTCCTTCAGCCTGTAAGCCAACATGTTGGACCAGTTACATGCTTTGCCCTCACTGGCCAATTAGCCCAACGTGATCACCCGACTCTGTGGGAAGGTTTCGGTGCTCTCTTGGCCATACAAGCGACATGCAAAGATGACCAAGTATTGATACACCTTCCGTAGTATCTTCGTCTTGTAAATCTAGTTGGGTGTCATCCTAAATTTGGATGGCTCCTTCACCCAATTCTTTAAGACATCCCTGGAGTTGGCATTGTTGTTGGGTATGCTAAAGGGTGTCTCCATGGTGATCACTGGCTTCGAAAAGTGGTACATCTATTGATAATCATGTGCCTTGAAGGTAGCAATCTTTGTCCCGCTGACACTGCTCAAGGTCATCGTCTCGGGATTAGTGTGCGAGATGATCCAATGTATCATGTCTGTGCATGGGAACACGAGATACCTGCATGCAATCTGGTACAATCCAGACTTGTGAATGTTCACATAGACTTGGCGGTCTTCAAGATCTTCTCCAAATGTGCCTGAGAATGCATCATTGACCTCTTGCCATTTCAGCTTGATGTATTTGTCTACAATCAGCTTGGTGTCTTCGTAAATCGGCAAACTCGTAGACACTCGCTCAACTGTTGCTCCAATTGCGCTTTCGTCGGTGTACTTTGACCCTGCTCTCTTGGAGGCCATTGATCCTGAACTTCCGAGAGATGGATGAACACCTGTTATATCTAGAGACATGGCGACATGCATGACAAGGAATATGTCAGTTAAAAACAAAGCAAACTCCAGGGATGACATGCAACATACCCGAGGAACTGCTGGCAAGGATTGCGCAATTTCCATTGGGAGGCCGGGAGACTGACTGTCGGAACTACACAAAGGGTAGTTTAGACTGTCAGGAGGCTGGTTGACTGTTGGAATTAATCTAGACTAGTCTGTTGGGTGCTGAGATTACGCAATGCGTAATTTCAGCTGGCAAGTGATGCAGGTCGAGGGACTGCATTATGCAATTTTTTGGGCCAATAGTCATTGCCTCTCAGAATTGCGCAAGGCAATACTGGAGGGTAGTGACTGGCCATATTTGTGCATTTTCTGGGAGGAAGGCAGAGCCTTCCCTCTCAGAATTGCACAATGTTTTTTGGGTAAGGCAGAGTCCGGGGCAAGGTTGCCTAGACCCGCCGATGGGAAACTTAAAGAAAATGAATATGTGAATGCATGATGATACTGAGTGTAAGCATGTAAGAATGATCGTGCATGCAAGCAGTGAATGCAAGATTTAGAAAATGGAACAAGATGCGTGTGTGTGAAACGAGTCGCCGAATCAGCGACCGTTCGTGCGAAATAGTGTCATGCATGCGAAAACATTGAGATGCAAACGAAAACTGAAACGGTGCTTGTACAGGCTAACATGCATGCAAATGACAATAATCGTTCACATAAATCAAGTAGACAGCACTCGCACAAGCCAAAACACAAAAAGCGACAAATGTTGCAAAAGACAAGTAAAGTGGACTTACCCGGAAATAGTTGAGTTGGATGTGTCAAAGACTCCTGGATGTGCCGTGGGATGTCAGAGCTCCAATATTGATGTGAAGAATTAGCTCTAAAGCATCGAATAAATAAATTGGAGGCTCTTGATGCGCATGCCATAAATCTAGGAAAAAACAACACTTGGAGGAAAGTTTCTAAAATGATATTTGCATGTAACCTCCAACTGCTAAAAATAGATCCCTAAAATATAGTGATGCTTTTTGTATGTATCTTTTTTGTTGTTTCGGGAAAAAGCAGCCCATGCATGCAAGTCAAGTTTTCTCACTCCCGGGGGGAACTAGTCAACCTGAAGGCACATGCAACAACTTGCTTGAATGAGGGAGATTTTTGCGCAATTTCTAGGAGGAAGTTGGGCTAGTTGTCTAGAGAGATTCCACAATTTATGGGAGGAGCAGTTGACTGCTGCCCATAATTGCACAACTTATGGGCTGAGCTACACTGCCAGATTGCGCAATTTTCCAAAGGAAGGTTGTTTGACAAGATTGCGCAATTTCTGAGCCCAGCAGACTGCCAGTCATATTTACGCAATTTCTGAGCCCAACAGATTGCCAGTCAGATTTGCACAATTTCTGAGCCCAGCAGACTGCCAGTCAGATTTGCGCAATTTCTAAGCGCAGCAGACTGCTAGTCAAATCTGCTCAATTTATGGAGGGAAGGTTGGTTCCCCTCTAGAATTGTGAAATTTTATGAGGGAGTCGCTCAACCAGCAGTTGGACCAAATCTAGAGTGGCAGCTTGTGAGGGGAGTGAAGCAATGAATCATGCACAGGCTGGAAATCTTCTGAAAAACCAATGAGGCTTAAGTACTTGACAGTGCAAGAAATGTTGCTAGGATGGTTGGTAGGGAGGCTCCAAAACAAAGCTAAGGCAAAATTTTGGAGGGTGGTTGTAGCCGCTACAACACCCTTCAAAATTAATTTGAAATGAAAAGGATGGAAAATTGTTAGCTTAGAAGAATATATCAAAAGACTCAATTAAGAGGTCACTTTACTTACTATGTTGGAAGAGTGTTCACTTTATCCTTTGGAATGCTCTTCACATCTTTTTTATAATCCTCTCTTCATCTTCTTACAACCTCTTTACAGTTAGGGATTTTTTCCTCTTTGTGCTTATTGAATTAAGTCCCTTTGGTAAATATAAACTTTAATATTTGTTCCCCAAGGAGGGTCCACTTTCAACGCTTGAAAAAACCTTTAAATCGATGATATTTTAAATGTATTTAATACCAAGTAAAAACTAATCACGATTACAATTTCGTTGGGCATGGTAGATGCCATTTTAGCCAAGGAAACTATCCCCAAGTTTTTCTTCACGTCTTTAGCTTTCTAGCGAGTTCTCATCTGCCCAATTTGGACATCTGAAACTAAAGTTATGGCCTTTGAAAGCTAGTGACTCAACAATCGTTGATCTACTTCATGTGAATCTTGGCCTTTAATTTATAAAGCCACTTTATTTATCTCGCATGTATCGTGGGATGGAATTTATATCAATTTTATAAGGAAATAAGCTCTCCATATTATATGTGTATGAAGTATAAAGAGCTAGGGATCCTCAAGTAGCTTGTGTGTAGTGTAAACTCTTGATCACCACCTCAATACCTAGCCATCTTGCCAAGTCATTATCTATTGAACAATGTTATCACTGATGCTAACGTCAATTCTTGAATGCACTTAATATTTGTCTTATTTGCATCGATTAGAAACTCTAAAAGACAAGAAGCCCTAGACGCCTTGCATTTGTTGAAGATTTTGCAGACTCGGATCAATGAAGTTGCCTTGTATACCATCATCATCAGATTCTTCTTGATGTGCGGATTCAGATGGTATGTGGCATGTCATGAGGGCTCTCACGATTTGAGAGATATTATTGTTCAAAGATGAAGCCCCCATCTTGAAGGTCAAAACCCCAAATGAGGTGATCATTGGTTTTGGAAGATCAAGCCTCCTTGTTGTGGTAAAAGTCCCCAAAAAGATGATGTGGCAACCCATCATTAGATACTTATTAATTCGATGGCCATTGAAGGACTTTCATTATTATTGAGTCACTATTTTTCATGATTTATTATTAAATTGGTCCAAAAATTAAATTAATTTGGACCAAATTTTTGACTCCAAGAAAAATTCAAATTTCGATTTGAATATTATTTTTGCTTTCCCTCCACAAATGTTCAAGTAAACTTCTCTCGTGAACGTCCCTCCAAATCTATATAAAGGCCACTTTTTGTTCAAAGGAAAAAAACAGTTGGTTTTATATTAAGATATAAAATTCGAGTACATTTGTCCATATATATAACTATAAGTTCCTACAAAAATGTGGGTATCTAATATATCTAAAAATAAGCATTACTACAGGAGAGGAGCCCCCATCTCCATATTATCTTTATGGTCCCATTATAGCAAAATATCCCATATTGAACTTCATATGACATACTTTCAACTAAAAACTAAACAACTTGGAAAGATAATGTAATAGTAAATAAAAACAAGATGTTATATGAGTGACAACACGACTTCCTCCCTAGTAGTACCATCCACAATATAGTTGTAACAAAGGATGCCCAGCGCTGCACGAAGACTTTCCTTTGATAGACAATCTGCCACACTGTTTGCTTCCTGGTAAATATGTTGAAATACAACAAGGATATGATTGCCACTTTAGCCCTTCATGGATATACACAACAATATGAGAAAATTATATCTGAAATAATTCAGTCTTGTGGAATAATGTTTCAACACAAAGGTGGCCTGAATTTGCAAGAGTGATTGGCACTCACTTCTTTGTCTTACCATCATAATTTTGTTGAAGGCACTGGAAGACATTCATGGATAATTTTTGTTTGCCTCTATATGGTTTATCTTTGGCTTATGGTTTTGCTGGTTTTTTAGGCTTCTCTAAGATGTGTGTCACATATTTTCTAAAGCAACTTGTCTAAAGGAATTTCGATCTTCTCAGAACACACATCTGCGACCCCTTTCTAAAAAGCGGTTTCTTTTCTATCAACATTTGACACGAGTGTAAGTCCATTTGAAACTATACGAAAATCTCAAATCTGTGACACAATTTAGCACAAAGAATGTGATGGCACTGTGGCACACATAAGTTGAAAAACATTAAGTTAAATCTAGTGTGATTAACAATGAAGAGGAATACAAACATCTCTTTTGGGCTAATCGCTTGACATTATTTCTTATGGTGAATTATCTAAATGTGATTTCATACATGTGTCGTGACTATTAAATATGGTCACTCCCACGCACAGAGCCTCAATGGCATTTTTTGGAATGTTGACAATTGTTGCAGAACTTTTATACACATGGAATTGCATAACATACCCCTTATATGGCTATTTCATTGGTAACAAAGTTGTTTTTATGTCATTTGATTATTTGTAGGAGTTCTAGCTGTCTAGAATGAGCATATTTGACACGGTAATGAAATAATTACAACTTCCAGAAACTGATACGTTGAGCAAAGTTGAAGACAGACCTTGAGTATATAGACATAGTTAGCTCTGGTGTCAAAATGACTGTAACATTGTATCTTTGATTTTGATCTACGACACAGGTCTTGGTCTACAAGAGATATACTCTCTCGACATTTTTAGATGCTCTAAATCTCAGGTATGAAATGATAATTTGGACTTGCAGTGAGAGATATTTTGTGGTGCGGCCTCTTTCCCAATTGATTTTTCTATCTACAAGAGATGTAGCAAAGATTTTAATCCTTAGTGTTGTTTCTACATTCATCTGTACGTTAAGATTTGGCAACATGTTATTGAAAGGAGTTGAACAAAGATACATATTAGAGTTGACCTCTGTGATGGATAAAGTTTGCATGAGATTGATTGATTTCATTAGACAGAGCATTGGAATCAAAGTGATGAGACAACATTAGTGTGAAACAGAGACAAGATGTGTTTCGAAGGATTAGGGTGCAAGTGTCCTACGTGCAGAACAAAGAACTGTGTTTTTTGGTTTAAAAGGTATTTTGCAAGTTCGGATTTTGGAAGCATTGAGCGTTGGTGAAATTACTCATGTCATTTTATGTAACAACCCCACGTTAAAAGTTCGTGTAATAAAGTTAATAAAGGAAAAACTAAGACCAATATTATGGGACACATATTCCAATCTAAATGTTGGGCAAAACATCTTAGTGGGTGTTCATTTGGTTTATTATGGCTAAGGAAATTGGCAAAGGTAATGGAAAAGGTATTGAAAAGGAATAGAGGCAATAATTAACATCTTATTTACGAAAATAAATGAAATTAGGAGAAAGTGAAGGTGAAAGGTCACATGATTGGATGTGTTGAAAATTGAAGGGAAAATAATGGAAATTGAAGAAAGTAGAGGCATCATTAATAAAAAGGCTTATGAGGATCAGTTCACATCTTTTGTTAGTTAACTTTTTGTGAGCTCAGTTTTGGAGTTGCCTCTATAGTCTCTCTATTCTCTCACACTCTTGCACACTTAGAGCATTCTCGAAACATTCTAGCATTGAAGAAAGGAAGGACAAGAAAACAAAGGTAAGAAAAGACCAAGCAAGGAAGAGTTGAATCAAGTGGCTACAACGGGATTACTTGCAGGTATCGAGTTGCATGTATGCTTTCCTTGCTAGTCTTGGCATGCATGGTATATGCATGTGTGTATTTGGTTCTCTTGTTGTCATTGGCATGGGATTTGCTAGGTGTGACAGAGGTTTCAACTTTACCTTGCCATTTCTAAATAACCATGGTGTGATGGGATTCTTTCATTTGGTTGAGTTGGATTGCTGGATGGTATTCGAACGAGTCAGGTGGTCTCAGGAAAATTCCCAAGGGCCTCGAAAACCCTTGAATGATAATGCCAGGATACGCTGTAAAGCCTAAGGGTGGAGACAGGAAAATTCCTCAAGGTATTGGTGAAGAAATCTAGAGGCATTCATGCTTGTTTAGGGCCTAGTGATCCCTTGACCGATTTTGGTGGGATTGCGATAAAACCTAGCAATGTATGTTTCTTTATTTGGGCCTAGGAATATCTTGACCAGTAATGGCAGGATTGTGGTAAAGCCTGGTTGTATAAGTGAGGGTTTCAGGCCTAGAAATCCCTTGACCGATAATGGCAGAATAAGCGATAAAGCCTGAGGAAGCCCTGATTTTTTTGTTCAAAGTGCCATATTCATGCTTGGAATATGGCACGAGGTTGATTGACTGAAAGAAAGATTCGGTTCAACGCAATCTATGGGCATGGTACGTGGTCCCTAAATTGGTTGGCTTTTGCATAAGTTAATAAGAGTTATTTTCCTCTTGTATTCCATGAGTATTTATACTTGTTATTATGTGGCTTTGATGGTTGTTCTATCATTGTTATTATTCTAGTTATATGTTGGTTATAAGCATGGTTTATGATAGACTTTAGTTATGGCTCTCATCATGTTTTAATTAGTAAATGAATTGTTAATGAGTCCGTGACCTAATATATGTTATTGCATCTATTGTGTGAGGGCATCATACCTTCTTGGTGATTTTCAGATAAGTATGAGACCCTTATGTTCATACATGCATTTATAACCTGTAGATTACATGTTCACAATGTGTTTGATGAAATGTTTGTCATGGTTAGGCCTTGTTAGGTCAAGTTATTGTTTAAGTTTTTGCATTAATGGCTTTGTCCTTGTGTCATTCATTATTATGGAAATTTCTATCAAGTTCTGGGCAGAGGTTCTAGATCCTAGCCTTGAAAATGTGGCTCAGATTTTGGGGTCACATGCACATAACTGTTAGTTTTTGGTATCATCAAAAGTGATCTAGCCTTGAAAATTGGTGGAGAAGCTAATGCACGTTATTTCTAAAGAACCCAGAAACCGTTTGGGGAAATTCCACCTAGATTGTTTTTTATTAAAATAAATAATATTTTTAATGGAGTTCCTAAGTCTAAAATTAGGGAAATTAAAATATTAATGGGTATTAATCAAAATATGGATGAGAATGATCTAGAAGGTGGATCAAGTAATGTTTTAATCTTATCCATTGATTAGATACTTAATCTCGGTCGTTGAAGACTCAACAGTAAAAGTATAAAATGGAGGCTTGGGGTTCATTTAGAAACACACATAAAGAGATTGAGGAAATCGATTTTATGAGGTGAGAAGTTATGAGGAGTAAAATTGATTGGGGAGATCTTACAGCTGAAGGGTAGAGAGAATTGAGGAGGACTTTCTAGAAAATACAGAACAGAGAGGCGGAGAGACTTGCAGAGAGGCAGCGCAGTAGTCGGGAGAGTTAACACATAAAAGCTATATGTCACGCAAAATCCATAACTGTCGAAACAACCGAGAGAGATGACGCAGAGACAACACAACAGCCGTGAGAGCCGATGCAGAAGAATCGATAACTTTCGAAACAACTGGAACAACTAGAAGAGCTGACATAGAGGGCAGAGAAGGTGATGCAGGGCTGACGCAAAGCCAATGCATAAATAGATGGGGTTAGCGAGTCTTATGCTGGATCAGCTGGAATTATGTCGGGTGAAGTGAGGTAAAACTCACTCAGATTTTCCACCAGTATTTTCTCTGTAAAAGATTGCTAGATGTGCATCTTAGATTTGTATTCATATATTTATAATAAACCCTTAGAACTACTGCATTGATTTTCCCTCGTTGGGTTTTTCCGGGGACTATTCTATCCAAAAATAAGTGTGTCCTATGTATCTTGTTCTTTGCTCTATTTTCTGTTTCATGAGATCAAATATTTAATTAGTGTAGGCTGCAGAAGTAATTTGCTTCAGTATTCAGAAGAGTAACTTGATGAATGTAATTTAAAAAATCAAGTAGGTGAAGTAGATTTAGATTTGTTGTAGTAGGGGTTCCTTCAGAGTGTAGGAATTTTCACAAGAACTAAGTAAATTAGACTGCAGTCATTGGGAGGAAGGGTTATCCATGTGATTGGAGGCTTACAATTGTTGGCTTGCCTTGTTATTCATGTGACTGGTAGCGTAGGTCAGTGAAAAAGCCAAGTTAACTTAGGGTTATGGCACCTAGAATGGTTGTTTAGCTCCTAGAGGTTTTGTAGCTCCCAAGGAAGGTCAGTAAAGTTTTGGTTGGACGATTCCACTTCCTAAATTGTACCTAGGAGGTTGAGTCATGTCATAGTAAATTTTCGTCACATATTCACCTTAGTGGACTAGTGAACTTGCGTAAGTTTGGGAGGAGGATGTTACAGATTGGTATAAGAGCATGGTTCCATACTTGGATTGGATGGGTGGAATGTGTTTGTCATGCATGCATGTCAGTTTTCTATATCTTTGTTATGCTTGCATTATATCTAGTTGGTGTTGTAGTTTGTGACATCGTGCATGGTCACTGGGATGATGATTGAGATGATGTTGGTTTATTAATGTGATTATGATTATACATGTATCACGTTAATATGGTTGATCTTTCAGATGAGATATCCTCCCTTGAACTATATTGAGGTGGGTTGGTTATGTTTATGTCTGCTTTATTTGACATTATATACTTGCAGGAAGTAGAAGATCAAAGATGACTAGCAAAATGGTGGATTACAATTCATGAGACTCCCCCTACAAATCAAATGAACATCATGGTGATGGGTACTCTCTTGACATTGCAGACACTTTAAGAAGTTTGAAGGCAAAAATAAGAAGTTGCAAAGTAGATAATGACAAAATCATTCATTCAGAAGAGAGACATGCCAAGGCACAGGAGAAACAAGCAGAAGTCAATGCAGTTATCCTTTAGAGTTTGTAAGACTTGGAGAGGCAGAGACCGCTTAGGGTCAGCCATGGACAAGAGGACATGACTAATGGAGCATATGGTAGTAGATCTCATGGTGGGCATAGGTTGGATAGAGACGACACAATCATAGATGACATATTGTTGGATACCCCTGATAGGAAAGGCAGTGGACATGGGCTGTACTCTAGTTCTTGTTCATACATGTATCACAATCATCGTCGCTATAATCCCTACAGGAGGAGTGACAGAGGATATTTGTTGAATGAGTTACATAAAGGCAAGCTACCTACATTTCATGGAGAGTGGAAGATCTCGAAACGTGCAGAGGGATGGTTATTTGGGATGAATAACTTCTTTGAGTTGCATGATTACACCGAGAACATGAAGGCCAAGATAACTATTTTCAACCTCAAAGGGAAAGCAAACATCTAGTTGGAAGATGTGAAGCGTGTCAGACACATTAGGAGAGAGGAGTTAAGTTGGCATGAATTTAAGTGAAATTTAAGGAAGAAGTACTTGTTAGAAAGGTACTATGACAGTAAAGCTAAGGAGTTCTATGAGTTGAAGATAGGATCGATGCCAGATGAGGAGTAAATGACTAAATTCTTGGAGTTATTGAGGTATGTACCATATCTTAAGGATGAGAAAGCCAAAGTTCAGAGATTTGTCAAATGAATACCATTAGCATTCAAGGATCAAGTTGAGTATGATGAGCCTTGATCACTGGAAGAAGTCATTGGGAAATTGAAGCATTGTTATGAGAAATCGAAGCATAAGACAATCTCAGCAGGGTTGGAAAGGGAAAAACAAGGCTAAAGATAAATGGCCACCGAAGTGAACAAGACCTCAGGATACATGTGAGAAACAAAATGTTGTTCCTTATAAGAAGTTTAATGTAGTTGATAAGGGACATGGGTTGCAACCTGGAGAGCAACAAAATAGAGGTGGTGGTAGGGGACAATTGCAATGTTGGATATGTGGCAAGGAGCATCTCAAGAAGGATTTCCCGTTGTAGAAAAGTGGTAGGCCTTAGATCGATGGTGTACAAGAGGCGCAAATTGTTGGGGATGTTGGGCAGAGAATTCCTCGGATCTATGTAACATTGGATAACAGGCAAACACATCACCAGGCATCTATTATCAAGATGGATGGTAAGCTTTGTGATCAATTTGTTTCTATTTTGATTTACCCTGGATCTAATTATAGTTATGTTAACCCTTCCCTAGTGGATAAGTGTGGTTTGAGAAAATAAGTGCATGCAAAGCCTTAGTTAGTGCGGCTAGCTGCAAGTACTAAGAAGAGAGTTTATCATTGGGTAAGAGCTTGTGCATTTTAGTTGAATGGTCTACCTACATTAGCGCATCTGAATGTACTTCTATTAGGATCATACAGTTTGCTTTTGAGTATGGATTGGTTGTTATCTTCAGATGACTAAGGTGGATTGTTATGAGAAGGTTATTGAGTTCTTGGATGACAATGGAGAACATAGAATATTACTAGGTAAGTGTTAGCACTCTGCAATTTTCCCTAGGCTGAGGAGAGAAATCTCAAAGGTAACCACAAACCGATTTTAGGCTAAGGTCCACCTTGCCAAGCCTTGGAGAGGGCTCTCTCACTGCGTTTTCTTTCAGTGAATATAGTGACTGAAAACTCTTGATCTTAGGCTAGCTATAAGGATCAAACAATAGTTCAAGATTTGTTTTTATTTATTTATTGAAGGTGTGTGTAGAGGGGAGAACTACTTAAGAATAGAGAATTGTTACAGATCTAATTGAATAAGGGATATGATACAATTGAAATAAGGGAAAGACAGGCAGACTTACTGACAATCAATCATAATTCATTGTAGTGGAAGGACGAGTGAGGTAGGAGAAAAATGGAAAACTAAGCATCAAGCCATGAATGAGTTCAACTTTCCATAGAAGAAAATGAGACAACTATGCTTAGCTGAATCAATCAGAGCAAAACATGAATTTCGAAAAAAATATCCTTTTAAGCTAAGCATGAGGAAGTTATACAGTATGAAGCTATATATTAGAAATAGATTTGAAAGAAATACATATCACATCACAAGAGAAAAGACATACCAATAAGTATGACACAAGAATCACTGTCCAAATTGCATCTACCTTCTTATATTCATTTGGAAAAAAGATACAAAACTTCAAAAAAATGTAGTCTAGCCTCTTACACTATCAACCGGAACTATTTTCCATGTCTTTACATCATTATATACAATGAGTAATTTGAATTACCACTCTAGGTGGTTGAATTCACTCCATATAAGTCAAATGAGCTAGATACAATGCATCTTTGCTTGCTATGCAGAAAAACAGGAACTGCTATATCAAGACTAATACAATTTAGAAACATTAACCAAGTTGGAATATTTGTTTAACAACTCAAGCTACATGACTTTAAACTTATCAAAACTTATCCAACAACCAAAATTAGTTCTATAAGTTCCAAAATTTGAAAATTTCCAAAATAAAATTGACTAATATGTTTGCGCAACAGAGGGCACAAGTCTTCAAATTGGTATGGTTGCAGGTGGTTTCTGTGCAAAACTGAGTATGTATATGTTCCTATGATGACCTGGTGTTGATGTATAACCCACTGGGTGATTCTTTCCATGCTTACAGGCCTTCAAAACGATTGTTTTAAGTTTGTGCAGCAAATGCGTAGAAACTCTGCTACGAAACATGGACCAAATTTTTGGAAAAATAGAATTTAAAAGACGAGCTCATATATCATAAATCTTGACATCTGTTATAAAACAGAGGGAGGTTTTTGTATATGAGAGTCTCCTTGAGAGAAACCTCTCTCAGTTTCCAAAAATTCCTCTCCATCGCCTCACAATATGCACCCAAACACCATAACTAAAACAGGAAATGCCAAAACCTGAAAATAGACTGTAAAGATGTATTTGACTCTTCCAATATATGACATCTGTGCATAAAGTGAAGGAGAATTTTTTTGTTTGGTCTGCTATTGACAAAAACCTCTTTTTGTTTTCCAGAATTTAGTTCCATTTGGTCAGAAACATATTTTTAAAATGGTGACAAAAACAATGAATTTCACAGCAAATTCATAGCAAATGTTTGTTTGAGCCTGCAACTCACTTCTTCGGCCTTCAAATTTATTGTAAAGCTAGTATCAGATTCAAATGGTGTAAGAATTAGAGACTTCACAATAAATTTGAAACTTTCATACCACCCAAATCCTCCTTTTGGATTGATAATAGGCCACTTGATGATGTGAAGGATGTGCTGAGAGGACACTTTTTGCAATAATGAAAAGGACATGACACATTTAACCAATAAATGACTCTTTAAACTAACTCTTATGATGGAAAATACTTCAGAAAACTTACCTATGATGACCAACTCTCATGACATGACCCCTCTATATTTCCATAATAACTTTAAACCCTCATGATTACTAATTTTAAATGATGACTCCTCATGGACCCTTCATGGCCTTACAAATTCGAATTAAGGATAATAGACTCCATTTTGACACAAATATTCACAAGGACCCATTGACCAAACTGACTCTTTTGTACAAGGACCCCTTATACTATGAGACTCATGAAACCATAAGCTAATTTTTACAAAAAGACCCCCAAATGGATAGTAAGACAAAGTTGATTGGGATTCTTATATTATAGGACCCTAACTTTGGCTCCAATGGGGATGACATCTTCCCTGTGAGGTGCCAAGAACACTACAAACTAGTAGCCTGAATCATTGAGCAATGGAGTCCAACTCGAAATGACTAAAACTGACTATGACTATTTTGTTTTTTACATTACATATAGCAGTAGATCACTGGAATCTCAGGGCCTCCATTTCGGGCTTCAAATTTTGATGATATCCACCCACACCTATAGTACTAAAAAATAATACCAAACTACCAAGACAAGCTCTTGGAAATTCACACTGTTGAAAAAGATGCTTCGAGGGCTGAGCTTATTCACACATCTACTCACTCTAACTGATCCACAAGTTGCTTGATAAAGTGAAGTCAAACATCCAGTGCAACCACGAAAGCAAATGTCTTGCTTTCATTTTTCTCAAATATAAAGAAAATGTTTACAATTAGCAATTCAAAATTCTACTGAAACTGATAACCGAAATTCATAAATATAAGAACATCCATCTTCCTTGATGACTGCAAAAAATTGGCAAAAGGGTCTTGGAGATCATGAATTCCTTCCTTGAATTGATCCTTCTCAAATTGCACGCAACAATTTGTTCTTTCCTATCATCTAGATTAGAGACAAGGTTTGTGTGTTCTTTCAAATCTTTAATTGAGGTATCCACATCTTGAATAACAAAAATGTCTACATCCAAGTGGTTCTAGAACAACCTGCTCTTCTTTATTATTTCCTTGAAACTCTAGGTAATTATTTTTCAAAAAAAAAAGTTCATGGGATGAAAACTGAGAAAATGAATGACATGAAGAACCAACTGATCTATTGTCCTTTTATCTCTTTCTTGGGCATTTGAAAACTGTTGAATATGTTCATAAAACTCAACAAACAAACCTGTTTTATACTTTATCAACCTCAAGAGAATGAACATGAACATTTACATCAAATTCCTGATTAGTTTCATCTTCAGCTAAGGAAAAAATTACTGGCTGTTGGGAATCCACCTGAATATCATGGCAATTGTCCTCATCATTAACCATTTCCTTCTGTTGTTTAAAATAATTCTCATACTTTTGATCACAAACAGACTGACAAGATTGCTACAAATTTTCATCAACTTCAGAAGATGGAAGATGAATGTCATCATTTGTTGGGATGGGGTCCCCTGGCTCAGTTTTGGGATTAAAAACCCAAGTTTTTGATGTAAATTTTGGTAAAAGAGTTAAAGTCTCCACAATTTGTGGATGCAGAGCGCATAGAAGTCAAATGGGGTTTTAGCCCCTTGGTTATGTAAAGTCAAGTAAGTTTTGAGACCCATCCATGGTCCACAGACCATGGGATTCTATGTAAAAAGCTATAAATATGAGTGTCTTAGAGATTCTAAGGTAGAGATAGAGATGGATGCTTATGTTTACGTCTGAGGAAAAGGGCAAGTAAACAACAGTTAGATAGAGGGGAAAAGGCTCCGCAGTTGAGTGTGCGGAGGCTTAGAGTAGAGTTCGCAGCTGAGTGCGCAAACCCCTAAAGCTAAGTGCGCAGGGGCAATTTTGAGTCTATAACCTCATATTGAAGATCAATAAAGAAGATGGTTGAAGAAATTCATGTGTTTATCTGTTTACTTCTGTTATTTATGTTTGCGATATATGTTGTGATGGAATAATGTCTTTATGAAATAATGATGTATTGATGCACGACTCTATTAGATAAGTCTTATTAACTATACGCAATGCATGTTAAATACTTACGTGAAGGTTATGATACATTATGTTATGTTTATTGAATACTTAAGTAGATATGTGCGAACTCAAATCTAGGGTTGTTTTATGGTGCGTGTAAGTGGATGATTCATCCATTAAGGGTCCGAAAAGACCTATTGTAGACCTTCACAAAGGTCTAGAGGCCATTTAAAGGAAGTTGCAGTATCGAGCCCACATATCACACTGATCTCTGGATGTGGAAACTTGGTTCCAACATCCCCCATATAGCTTCAGGTGAGACTTCAGTCTGCGCTACATGGGTTGATGTCGAAAGGGCCAGTCGTGTAGGGTTTTGTTTGGCGCAATTAACTCTAAACCTAGGCCAGGACCCACTAAGCCAACAAATGGTTCCGTTGTTGGGACCGAGATGTGCATAAGGACATGTGTGATTCCACATCACTGGAATTCGACTAAGAAGTAAATTGAGAAGTGGTTGGATAGAAAGATTCACAAATTCGTGGTGCAGGAAAACAGGATTCCGCTCCTGTCAAAGGAGCAGTGGCTCGACAAATATTTGTACACAAAAATACACGAAATTTTCTTCTGCACCTTCCCGATCGTACTATACGAGTGGATAACTAAGTTAGCAGAAGACCAAGGAAGGTGAAGGCTTGACGGTCCAATTGTGTGGACTCTGGATCTAGTTCGAAGGTTGGAAGCCTCTGAAGATAAAATCACGTGCGTTATTGACCACTGGCTCGATCAAAGTATAGGAGGATTTGTTATAGAGTTCGCGGTTGATACCTCAATCAACGATAGAGAAGCAGAGCGGTGCTTCTTCAAGGGACCGTGAGGTAAGTATCTAAGATCTTTGAATACCTGGATTAAGATGCTCTTGTGTGAGAAACGGGTTATGCTGTTGCCTTGATGTTCAGATCTGCGCGAAGTGGACGGATCTTCATAAATCAAGAAAAAACAGGCCTTGAATATAGCCCGTTGATTGGACCTCCTTCGAGCGACGACGAAGGAACAACACAAGCCTCACTGCAGAGTGCGGTACAGCTGATAAGACAGGGTTTTCTGTGGATACATCATCCATCCACTCCACCTCCACTCTCACCTCCACAGCATACACCTTCGCCCACATTATCGTCACCACCACTGTCGTTCAACATGTCAAACTCAATAAAGCTACCGATTTTCAAGGGTATAGGGAGCGAAGATACAGATTAGTTTTGGTTTATTGTGAATGTTGTGTGGACCGCGCAACCAATTACTGATGACAACATAAAGAAGGCGCACTTAGTTATTGCTCTGCAGGATTGCACGCTGACATGGTATATTAAGTATTGTGCTAATCATCCTTTAGCAACGTTAGCAGATACTAAGGATGCTTTAAACAAGGAGTTTAGTAAGCCTAAGTCTGACTCGCAGTCAGCCATTGGATTTAAGGAAATCACGATGAGGGCTTGTGAGACGCCTTGGGAGTTAAATCAAGGGTTGAAATATGTAATCGTGAAGCTAATATGCAACTCATAGATGGTCAGCACTGCGAGTGGTTTATAGCCTCACTTCTGCCCCACTTGAGGATTGCTTTGTCACAATAGAAGATAGGAACTTATGCAAAAGCCTTGGAAATCATAATGAGATTGCACAAGACACCTATTCATGACGCGACTTTGGGAGTCCAACAAATTCACTCACAGTTGCAAAACCTCTACTTGGAATTTTAGAGCTTGAAAAAAGAGGAGGCTAGGCCAGAGGTGCACGAGGAAGTATGGTGCGTCAAGTGTAAAAGCCAGGGGCATGATAAAGACCACTATCCTATCTTTGCAAATTATATTACCGAGGGGGACTGATTCCCCTGAGGCAAGAAGCTCCAATAGGACCGAGTGCGGGGCCTACGCTATGGTGCACTATTTGTCAGGTGGTTGGAAAACGCACAACAGATAATTGCCATTTACTTCAAAAGTTTGTTCAGATGCCGCAACAGTTGTTCTACAACTTCTGCAAATCAATGGGCCATGATGAGCGCCATTATCGTAGCTATGAACAAATGATGGAAAGAATGCCTACCTATTGAATGCAAGTAGAAACTTGGCCTCCAGATCAGGGCGCCAGAGGATATAAGGGATGAGGATGAGGCCGAGGAGGAGGAGGACCTAGTAGAGGTCGCGATCAGGTTATTTGATATAATTGTGGAACACCAGGGCACTATGTGCGGGAGTGTCAGAATTAGACACGCACGTCATGTCAATACTATAGCCAGTTTGACCACACTATAGAAGAATGCCCTGTTCTGATAGCTAAGTTACAGGAGAAGAAGGTGCAACCTCAGCAACCTAAGCAGAACGTACAAATGATGTGAGTTGAGCCCCGCGATGAAGATCCAAATGTAAATATTGTGCTGATAAGTGGAATAACAACTGGGGATGATAAGAGAAAACAACATAAAGAGGACGGATGGGTCCGCAAGGCCCCAAAGAAGGAAGTTGGGTTCATTCTATAATGTGCGAAGGAAACATTTATGGAAGCCAAGAAAAGCTTCGCTGAGGCATCTACCTCAAGAAGCCAAAGCAAAGTACCAAAAACCAACACACCTATAGAGGTTGACCCCTCTGTACTTACCACGTTCCTAGAAACTTGCATGAAACTTTTTTGCGATAGAAAGGCTGTGAAAGGCCTGTAGGAATTGATAAATAAGTGTGTTGGTAAAGAAAACGCTCCTCGTGGACACTGTGTAGTAAGAAAAATTGGCAAACATAAGGTAAGAACAGGGCGTGAGATGAGGCTCACCACACAAATAGGAGATTATGAGATGGACCAGGTCATTCTAGATCTAGGGTTTGACGGGAATGTTTTGCCTAAATAGACATGGGAGAGAATGGGGAGACCTGCGCTGCAGTGGTCTCCAATCCAACTAAGAATGGCGAACCAGCAGAAGATCATCCCTATGGGACGACTACATGGAGTCATCGTAGATATAGAAGGTGTGAGCGTGCTAGCTGATTTTGAAGTAATAGAGATTGTCGATGACAACAATCCATACCCCACGCTCCTTGGAATTGACTGGGCCATTAATATGAATCGAGTCATCAACTTAAAGAAGAGGACAATGTCGTTTGAGAGGAAATCGCTTCAGGTTGTGGTACCATTAGACCCTCCAGAAGGACCGCGTTATTCTAAATTGGTCCGTGACTACGAAGAGAGTGATGATGATTTGGATCAAATCTACAAAATAACTGCGCGAGATCAAGATTGGATTAACCCAATAGCTAATGGAAGGATTGCATGGGACTGGGAAAGTTCCTGCACCTCAGAATCAGATGAAGAACTGGAGCATTGGCAGAATAGGTTGCACGAAGCATCTACGCTGCACTATAACATGATGACTAAATCACTACATCGCGTGTCCTCGGAGGTAAGAAATTTACCCTATTATGATGGTTTAACTGACGTGGATAAGTTTTTGGATGTCTTTGATTGAGAAGTCCTTGAGGATCATTGCTTCCAAGCGTTAGATTTGGCACTGCGCCCTATGCCCGCACGATGATGGGGTACTCAGAAGGATGACTTCGATGAATGGCGAGATTACAGAAGGATGATGAGGTTGCGGTTTGGTCGTCCAAAAATTCGAATGACTAAGAAGTAAAATGGGAGAAATGATCTGCGTGATCACTTAGCGAAGAGGACTAAAGTTTATGGAACGGAGGCATAGCTGGTGAAGGATTGTATAGGGGATACAACATCAAAGTTCTTGTTCAAGTATGTGTTAACCAGGTTTGGTTGCCCCAAAGTGTTAATGAGTGATTAAGGTATGCACTTCCTAACTCAAACGATCAGCTTACTAATTGATAAGTTCTAGGTTTATCATCCGAATAGCACACCGTATCATCCTCAGGCTAACGGAACAATTGAGGCCGTTAATAAGATCTTGGAGAATGCACTGACGAAGATTTGCAACGCATAGAGGAATGACTAGGATGTGCGCATACCTACAGTACTATGGGCATACAAGACTACTTGCAAAAATATGATAGGATAGACATTGTTTAGATTGGTCTATGTCATAGAAGTTGTGATGCCTATGAGGTATATCGCCCCTAGTCTACGCATAACAACTTTCACAGGTATGGCAGATTGTGAAGCCTTAGAAGAACAGCTCGCGCAATTAATGGAGCTGGAAGAAGACAAATTCTTGGTTGGATTCCATCAGCAAGTACAGAAGGAGCGCGAAAAAGCATGGCACGATCGACACATCAAGTTGCGCACGTTCAAGGTGAATGATTTGGTCTTATTATATGATAGAAAGATCACTAAGTTTCTAGGAAAATTTCAGATGCACTGGTTTGGGCCATACGTTATCAAAGATATTACAGATGGAGGCGCAGTTCAGCTCGCGAAGTTGAATGGAGAACCTTTTCCAGGAAGGGTGAATGGAAGTCGACTGAAAGCATATACGGGGGATCCGTCCCAATGACTATATGACGACATGATAGTCTTAGTGCTCCAGGCATTTGTAAGGGAGCGTTGGACTATAAACTACACTATCCAAGTTGGAGGACTACGAGGCAGGCAGGCTTCACAGAATATGGTAAAGTCATAGGCTCAGACTCTGCGTGAAGGGAGCTGCGCTACGAAGGGAGGTGCTACATAACGCAGCCAAAAAGTGATTGTTGGAGTCACTATTCATGATTTGACAGCCAGGAGATGGTTAAGGGGAGCGGGATGGTGGCATTTAAGGCCAAAATATTTGAAGATCTGCTGCCAAAATGACATTAATGATTGAATTTTGGGGGGAACGGTCAGATTTGAATTTAAAAACCCTTATAAATTATGCGTGTCGGTCCAATAGAGAACACTATGCACACTTATATTTTTTGAGTTGTGTTGTCTGTTGCTTATGAACCGTTCGTTCTTTGAGGATTTGGTCACGAGCCCTACATTTTCCAATTTAACAGAGTTGAACTAGAAGTTTATCCTTGACACCATGTTAGGTCCAAGCTCTGTTGAGACTATGAGCACTGGGGGAGATGTCACATCGGAAGGAGCTGCTCCAAAGGTTGTGAGTATGGAAGCTCTGGCTCCTGTGCCTACGGTGCCGAGGCCGAAGCCTACACCTGTTAGAGAAGCCTAGAAGCCGATGAAAGATAAGCAGAAGAAGCTTTTGCCAGTGCGCGAGTCACCCAGAAAACATTCTGCCATTCAAAAGCAGAAGAAAGACAAGCAGCCTGAGAGGGTTGTTGATTTGGAGGCTGAAGAAGGATAGGGCACTAAGGACATCGATGCTGAAGGAATGGAGCCCCTTTCAAAGTTGACGGACTATATCCCTCCGCGCAAGGGGAAAACAAAGGTCACCAAGGACCCAAACACCAATAAATTTGTTATTTCTACCCCCTTGCTGTCGGAGCAGGTCCCCTTCAAAGGTTCGCACCTTGTGCGGATCCCCCTGTTGAAGATGGAAGATTTAGACCTGGCGGACCATGAGAGGTTCCCGCACCTAGCAACCACAAATTATATGAAGTGTGTATTTAGGTGTCACCGAGATAGAAATGGTGGAATGGATCTGCATAGTGGAGAATTCCGGGTTATTGAACCTGTTGTGGGTGCCCCACTACCACCGCACAACTATCAATACCACCTGTGTGTGACAATTAATTACTCTCGTGCACGATGGGTGCTTATGGCTTAGAGGACCTATAACCATCACTAACATGCTTATCCACAAGATCACACACGTGTCGCATGAGGGCTTGAATCTAGCCAAGGAGTTTGGCAGAAAGGCAGGAGAAAAAGACTTGGCAGATAAAATGAAAAAGGAGTTTTCACTTGTAAAAAAGTCGTGCAGATATTCAATCACGTCTATCAACGATCCCATGATGCAGATTGCCACACAAATCCTGGTAGGAAAAGTAAAGAGGAAGTGTTGCACGGACGAAATTCTGGCGCATGTGGTATCGTTAGCTGCACAATGGGCTAAGGGTGTGGATTTTAACTGGTCAAGGTACCTATGCAATGAATTCCTCGCGAATTGCCGCGAGGTCCAAGATGAGTCAAAGCCCTTCCACTATGTGTGGTTGTTGCTCTCCATCATGTTGGTCATATGTGAGCTGTCGAAGGACAGCCAGTTCCTCCGTTGAAGGAAGGGTTGCCGGAGGCCGCGTAGTTCGCCTCCCTCTAGGCCACGAAGGACCCCGCATGGTCACAGAGACAAAGATATTTTGTGTCCTGATGGAAATGAGTCTCTACATGGCTATTAATCAATGGCCAAGATTGTCCCCAACCTTTGTATGAGCAGTTTTCAGCGTATGCTACATTCAAAGTGGACTTCCACCGCATATACATTCAGGCACACAAGGACCTGCATAAAAAATGGTACGATTTACCATACATGATCATAAATCATGACATTCAGGAGGTGATCAAGCGCTAGCCAGCATAGTGGCGCACCCCATCAGATTTGGATATCGGAACCTCTAAGGGTGCAAGAAGCTCCGCTGAAAAGAACAGGAAGGATGCAATAAAGCAGGCAACATAGAAGTTGGTCGCACAACGGAAGAAGGAAGCCGCAGAGAAGGCTCAGATGGAGACGGAGCACGCTGCTAAGGAGCAGGCTAAGCAAGAGTAGCGTGAATCACAGAGAAGCGGTAAGTCCCCTTCGTCTACGACATAGGAGGAAGAACAATTTGAATAGGGCGGCGGAGGAGATGAGGGGCAGAGCACCCCATTTTGGCTAAGGAAACGTAGACAAAAACAATGGGAGAGTCCCCGCAAAAAGCAAAAATTAGATAAGGCGTAGAGTGATCCCATGGTCTTAACGGAGGGCGATCTCGATGAGATTGACGATAAAGTCCAGGATACCACAACCGAACTGCTACAACAATTCGAGCAATAGTACATGCAGATGTTGAGGAGCATCCAGAAGGATCTATGCGTGTTGTAGATCCAAACTAGCAGGATACAGGTGGGCGTGGGTCAAGCGGGCACAACACAAGTGAGACTGGCACCGGGGACAAGTTAGGCTGTAGAATTGGTAAGGACATTGGACCTTCGCACAGTTGTTTTACCATAAGGGTCCCAATGAGCAGAATTGGTCGATGAACGAATTATCTTAAGTACCCTTAAGGATATCGCGTTGAACATTGTAGTGCTCCCCAATGAATTTCTTCATGCGTTGCAACCAGGGGTAACAGAGGAGTTGAGAGCTCGGGAGCAACGCGCTCTCAATTTGATGAGCGAGTATAGGATGAACAATAAACAAATGTTCGCCGAGAAAACATAGGGATTAAAGGAAAAATAAACAATCCAAGCACAAAGTTCCAGGATGGAGGTCGCGGTAGCAAAAGTGTGCAGAACAGTGCCAGAGTTTCACATCCCAGAGGATGCACAACCGAAAGCTAAGATCCGGAAATTAGCTGCAGGAGTGCGCGAGGTGAAGGCAAAAGTTGGGCAAGTTCAATTCGAACTCAACATGAAGATCACAGAGCTGCAACTCAAGTTACAACCCAGGACTCCGCTCGAGGTAGCAGCGCGAAGCTGCCATCAAGGAAGGAATGGCCACTTTAGATGCCGCAGTCGGTGACTGCACGACCTTGTTTGAACAAGTGATGGAGTTGGTCACGACAATGCAAGAAGAACCGAACCTGTAGATATTGAATACAGAGATTCGCGAGCTCCAAAAGCAGTGCGACGAGGTCAGGGCGATGACGTGCTCAATTTATACATCACAACGCCTCGCCAAGTTGTAAGAGGGAAAGCAGCTCCTTGAACAGGTAGAAGTAGCTCAGAAAAAAGAGGTCGTGCTTAAGGTTAGGTTGGGACCATGGTTAGAAGAAGATTACCAAGTCTCAACCAACATTCAGGAGAAGCTGACAAGCTTGCAACAAACACATCAAAAGATCACGCTGGCCGCAGAAGGACCAGCTATAAAGTAGCTTGTAGAAGAGGTTAAGCAGGAAGCTACACAGAGTGTTGCGGAGGTTGCAGTTGTGCAGGTGGAGCTGGGGGATCTTCGTAGCAAGATCACCATGCCATCCAAGTGAGTCGAGGGCGAGTCACGACCTTTATGTTGGGCACCTGTTGGGATGGGGTCCCATGGGTCAGTTTTTGGGTTAAAAACCCAAGTTTTTGATGTAAATTTTGGTAAAATATGTAAAGTATCCACAATTTGTGGATGAGGAGCATCTAGATAGTTAGAAGTCAAATGGGGTTTTAGCCCCTTGGTTATGTAAAGTCAATTCAGTTTTGAGACCCACTATGTTATAATCTATAAATAGGTTTGTCTTAGAGAGTCTAAGGCAGAGATAAAGATGGATGTTTATGTCTACATCTAAGGAAAAGGGAAAGTAAACAACGGGTAGATAAAGGGGAAAAGGCTCCATAGCTGAGTGCGTAGAGGCCAAGAGTAGAGTCCGCAGCTGAGTGCGTGAACCCCTACAACTGAGTGCGCAAACCCCTACAGCTGAGTGCGTAGGGCAGTTTTGAGTCTGTAACCTCATATTGAAGATCAATAAAGAAAATTGTTGAAGAAATTCATGTGTTTACCTGTTTACTTCTATTATTTATGTTTGTGATAGATGCTGTGATGGAATAATGTCTTTATGAAATAATCATATATTGATGTGCGCCTCTATTGGATAAGTCTTATTAACTGTATGCAATGCATGTTAAGTACTTATGCGAAGATTATGATACATTCTATTATGTTTATTGAATACTTAAGTAGATCTGTGCGAACTCAGATCTAGGGTTGTTTTATGGTGCACGTAAGTGGATGATTCATTTGTTAAGGGTCCACAAAGACATATCGTAGACCTTCGCGAAGGTCTAGAGGCCGTTTAAAGGAAGTTGCAGTACCAAGCCCTAGGGGCTTATAGATTTGTGCGAAGGCAGATCTAGGGCAACAGAAGATATCACATTGATCTCTGGATGCAAAAACTTGGTTCCAGCATCCACCCATACTGCTTCGGGTGAGACTTCAACTTGCGCTATGCGGGTTGATGCCGAAAGGGCCAGTAGTGTAGGGTTTTGTTTGGCACAGTTAACTCTGAACCTGGGTGAGGACCCACTTGTCCTCATCATTTACCATTTCCTTCTGCTATTTAAAAGAATTCTCATACTTTTGATCACAAAAAGGTTGACAAGATTGCTGCAAATTTTCATCAACTTTGGAAGATGGAACATGACTGTCATGGTTAAAATCCTACTTGTTTTCTTTTTCATCCAAGAGAGAGGCTACCATTTCTTCTTGGCGATGAAAAGGATTGTCATGAAGGGCCTCTAAAATTTCTGCATCCATGACTCCTTATCTTGATACAAGCTTTCCAATTTTTCAATGAAAGTCTCAAAATGTCCATTGCAATTTTGAACCAACAATAAAGATAGATAAGGTTCTTTAAAATTTTCAAAGAATATTGTATGAAAATACTTTAAAGGAACACAAACTAGCAGCTGGTAATTGTTCATACCATGACCTTGCCTTTCCTTCTAGAGTAGCCATGAACATCGTCATGAGACAATCTTCATGCCATTCAACTTTAAGCCCCCGTGAATGCATATGAAATTTGATAAGATGTAAAGCATCATCATTACCGTTCTCATCTTTGAACTCTGGCAAATATAATTGCCAATCTATACAAGGCACACGATTTGGAAAGCCAGGTATATGAGCACGATACATAGGGGCATACCTTGCATATTTGAGATCCATCTTGAGCCAATAGAGTTTCTAGTAAAACCTTGATTTTTGAATCCTATGGCCAATGGAGTCTTTGGATTAGGTTGAAAACTGATTGGAGTCGCCAAGTGAATGGTTCAACCTTCATATGTCTGACTGTTGTCCACCATCAACAACCAGATCTGAAATTGTGATTATGTTTCTTGGAGAACATGGAACATTTCATTCCTTGACAACGGTGCCAATATGTTATCACTCTATAAATTTCCCTAGGTTGGGGAGAGAAATATCAATGGTAATCACAAACCTATTTTAGGCTAAGGTTTGACCCCCATAGCCTGAGAGAAGGCTCTCACTGTGTTTTCTTTCAGTCAATATAGTGACTGAAAACTTTTGATCTTAGGTTGGCTATAAGGATAAAAAAATAGTTCAAGATTTGTTTTATTTATTTATTTATTGAAGGTGGGTGTAGAGAGCATAACTACTTATGATCAAAGCACTATTACAAATCCAAATGAATAAGGGATATGATGCAATTGAAATAGGGGAAAGATAGGTAGAATTACTGGCAATCAATCAAAATTCATTCCAGTTGAAGGATGAGTTACGTAAGAGAAAAACGACAAACTGTGCATCAAACCACGGATGAGTTCAAATTGCCATAGAAGAAAATGAGACAACTATGATCAACTGAATCAACCAAAGAAATACATGAATTCTGAAAAATCTCCTTTCAAGTTGAGCGTGAGGAAGTTATACAATATGAAGCTATATATTAGAAATATATCTGAAACAAATACATATCACATCACAAGAGAAAAGACAAACCAATAAGTATGACACATGTATCGATGTCCAAATTGCATCTGCCTTCTTCTATTCATTTGGCAAAAAGATACTAAACTTCAAAAAAATGTTGTCTAGCCTCTTACACTCCCTACCATAACTATTTTCCATGTATTTACATCATTATATACAATGATGAATTTGAATTACCACTCTAGGTGGTTGAATTCACTCCATATAAGTCAAATGAGCTAGATACAATGCATATTTACTTGCCATGAAGAAAAATAGGAATTGTTATGTCAAGACTAATACAAGTTAGAAACATCAACGAAGTTGGAATATTTGTTTAAAAACTAAAAATACATGACTTTAAACTTATCGACACTTATCCAACAACCAAAATTACTTCTAGAAGTTTCAAAATTCGAAATTTTCCAAAATAAAATTGACTGATATGTTTATACAGCAGAGGGCATGTCTTCAAATTGGTATGGTTGCAGGTGGTTGTCGTGCAAAACTGAGTATGAAGATGTTCCTGAGATGACCTGGTGTTTATGTATAGCCGACTAAGTGCTTCCTTCCATGCTTACAGGCCTTCAAAATGAATTTTTTCAGTTTCCGCTACAAATGTGTAGCAAGTCTGCTATGAAACATGGACAAAATTTATGGAAAAATAGGGTTCGAAAATGAGCTCATATATCCTGAATCCTGATAGATGTTACAAAACCGAGGGAGTTTTTTTTATATGAGTGCGTACTTGAGAGAAACGTCTCTCAGTTTCCAAAAATTCCTCTCTAGATCCTCAAAATATGGACCCAGACATCATAACTAAAATAGGAAATGCCAAAACCTCAAAAATAGACAGTAAAGATGCATTTGACTCTTCCAATATATGACACCTGTGAAGAAACTGAAGGATGTTTTTGTTATTTGGTTCGTGATGGAAAAAAATCTTTCTTTCTTTTTTCCAAAATTCAACTCCATTTTGTAAGAAACATTTTTTGAAAATGATGTCATATATAGCCAAATTCGTAGCAAATGTTTGTTTGAGCTTGCAACTCACTTCTTCGGCCTTCAAATTTGCTTCAGAGCTAGTATCAGCTTCGAATGGGGTAAGAATGAGAGACTTCACAATAAATTTAAAATTTCATACCACCCAAAGCCTCCTTTTGGAATGATAATAAGCCACTTGATGATGTGAAGGATGTGATGACAGGGGTAGTTTTTGCAATAATGAAAAGGACATGACAAATTTAACCAATAACTGACTCTTCAAACCAACTCCTATGATGGAAATGACTTCAAAAAACCGACCTATGATGATGATCTCTCATGACATGACCCCCCTACACTTCCATAATAACTTTAACCCCTCATGATTACGAATTTTAAATGATGACTCGTCATGGACCCTTCATGGCCTTACAAATTTGAATTAAGGCTAATAGACTCCTTTTTGACACAAATATTTACAAGGACCCTTTGACCAAACTGACTCTTTTGTACAAGGACCCCTTAGACTATGATACTCATGAAACCATAGGCTATTTTTTACAAAAGGACCCCCAAATAGATAGTAAGACAAAGTTGACTGGGATTCCTATATTATAGGACCCTAACAGTACGAAGAAGGCAACATGAGTCATAATGTTTACAACTATGCAGGTGAAGCATAGTTTAGGAAAGGATGTATGTTAATTTCAGTTGATATCTCTAGTGATAAAGGTAAGGATGTTGAGGATGCAAAAGTTTTGAAGAGGTACCCAATCTTGCAACAGTTTTAGGACGTGTTTCCAGCAAAGATTTCAAAATTGCCTCCTCACAGAGAAGTGGACTTCTTTATTGAGTTTGTATTAGGGTCAACACCAACATCATAGACACCTTAGAGGATGAGCACACTAGAGCTAGTGGAATTGAAGTTGCAATTGACGGAAATGGTTGACAAGGGATACATAAGGCCAAGTGTATCGCCTTGGGGTGCACCAATGTTGTTTGTGAAGAAAAAGGATAGTACTATCAGGGTATACATTGATTGTAGGCAGTTGAACAAGGTAACCATGAAGAACATGTATTTGTTGACGAGGATTGATGACTTGTTTGACTAGTTGAAGGGACCAAGAATGTTCTCGAAGATTGACTTGTGATCCAGATATCATCTTGTATGCATCAAAGAAGAGGAAATCTACAAGATTGATTTTCGGACCAGGTGTGGGCATTATGAGTTTTTTGTAGTTCCTTTCAGTGTGACTAATGCTCCAACAACTTTCATGTGTTTGATGAATAGTGTGTTATGCCTTTATATAAACAATTTTGTTATTATATTCATTGATGATATATTGATATATTCTAAGAATGAGGAAGAGCATGTCAAACACTTAGCAACAATGTTGAGATTGCTAAGAGAGCATCAATTGTATGCCAAGCTTAGTAAGTGCAGTTTCTTTCAAACATAAGTTCATTACTTGGGAGAAGTTGTTTCCAATGAAGGCATAACATTGGATCTAGAAAATATAAGAGATCTCATGGAATGGGTAGCTCCTAGAAATGTGGATGAGGTCAAATCATTCATGGGGTTAGCAAGTTATACATGAGGTTCATCAAGAACTTCTCACATATTACATATCCTATTACATCATTGCAAAAAAAGGGAAAGAAATTTGAATGAACAGAGGAATGTGTGGCAAATTTGAGTTGTTGAAGCTGTTATTGACAAATGCTCCAGTTCTCAAGATTGCATATCTGGATAAAGAGATTTTGGTATGTACAGATGCTTATAAGAGAGGACTTTGTGGGGTCTTAATGCAAGAGGAACAGGTGGTGTGCTGTGAATAAAGGAAATTGAATGAGAATGAGCAGAACTATGTGACACATGACCCTGAGTTGGCAATGATCGTTCATGCATTGAATATGTGGAGGCACTATCTTCTTGGCAGGAGGTTCGTGTTGCTGAGTGATCACTGTGGGTTGAGATATTTATTTGAACAACCTAATATGAATGCCAGACAATCTAGATGGTTGGCCACGATTAGTGAGTTTGACTTCGAGATCAGGTACATTAAGGGAAAAGAGAACAAGGTTGCAGATGCTCTTAGCAGAAGAATACAGGTGAATCACATAACAACTATGAGTACATATGGGGCAAATTTACAAGATCGGATCTTACAGATAGGACAACAGGATGAAAAGTATAGGGATCTTAGGCACAGACTACAACATCAAGGTATAGGTGCATAGGATGAGGACTATCATCTCATGGTAGATGGTTTGGTCAGGTTTAGGGACAGGATCTATGTGTCAGACAACAATGAGCTCAAGAAGACTATCTTGAAGGAATTTAATTTTAAGTCGTATTCAGGTCACCCGGTATATTAGAAGACATTAACAATAGTGAAGAAGTTATACTATTAACTGAACTTGAAGAAGTTAGTGGTACAGTTTGTGGCTAGATGTTTGGGTTGTCAAAGTGTAAAGGCAGAGTGTAAGCATCCAGGTGGCCTACTATAATCAATTCCAATTCCAGAGTGGAAATGGGAGGTCATTTCCATTGACTTCATTACAGGTTTGCCTAGGACATCTAGGCAACATGATTCCATCATGGTTGTGGTTGACAGGTTGAAAAATGTAGCTCACTTCATAGTGGTCAAGTTTACTTATTCAACTAGTGAGGTAGCACAAGTCTTCATTAGGGAGATAGTGAGGTTGCATGGTGTTGCGAAGAAGATCATGTCATACAAGATGCCAAGTTTACTTCTAGTTTTTGGAAGGAATTATTTGCAGGTTTGGATACATAGTTTGCCTTCAACACAATTTTTCATCCGTAGACATATGGATAGACAGAGAGGGTCAGCAGGATTTTGGAGGACTTGATGAGAATGTATATGATGCATTAGCATAGGAAGTTGGAAGAGTATATCCCATTGGTGGAGTTTGCATATAATAATGGGTATCAAGAATCTTTGAAGATGAGTCTGTTTCAGGCAATGTATGGGCAGAGTTGTAATACTCCTATTAGTTGGAGTGATCCAGTGAATAGGGTACTGATTGGACAGGACATGTTGGCAGAGATGGAACAAGAGATGCATGTTATTAAGAATAATCTAAAGGCAATACAAGATAGACAAAAGACTTATGCAGATCAACACATGTTGTTTAGGGAATTTTAGGCTGGGGAACATGTGTACTTTCACATCAAACCCAAGAAGAGCTCCTTGAGGATTGGGTCATGTGTGAAGTTGGCACCTCGGTATTGCGGGCCTTTCGAGATCCTTGAGAGGATGGGATCAGTGGCCTACAAACTTGCACAACAACCGACAGTGAAAGTCCACGATTTTTTCCATGTTTCATTACTTGAAAGATATATAAAGGATGTTGATCATGTGATTAATTGGTTTGTATTGTAGGTGGATCCAAAAGGAGAATTCCAACCAGAAACTCAATGCATTTTGCAGCAGAAACAAATCACGCTTCAAAATCGAGCAATCGAGTAAGTTAAACTGCATTATAAGTACTTTAGGCCCGATGAAGCTACATGGGAGATGGTTGATCAGATGCGGGCTATGTATCCTTCATTATTTTCCATTGAAGGCAAATGTGTTTTGGCATATGTACATATTTATCTATAGTTGTTATTGTAAATACCACAATGAGTTGTGTTATAAAGTCCAATAAGTGGTATGGTTGTCATGTTGTTATGTTTGTCATGTTGGTTTGGTTTTCAGCAGGTTGTTTATTGTAAATTGTTTAGTCAATTTAGTGTTATCTAAATTGCTAGTATTAATTGTCAACCCGGGGCTCGTAAGCTGATGAAGTGAGGGTGTACTATATGTACTTAAGTAACTTTCTTAGAGCTTTTGTTGTTTAGGGGGGTTGTTTATGATTAACTTATCTTCCTACAATGGAATGATGATTATAGACAAATGAGTGCAGGTGTGTGAAAGGTGATCTTTATATGAGTGAAAGTGTGTGTGATGGTGATTTCTAATTGCTTGCTGAATTTGTAAAAGAAAAGAACTTGAAAAGAATGAATAAATCAAAATGACTTGAAAGTAAATGACCACAATCCAATGGAATTAGTCTCCTATCCATACTGCTGCAAATAAAAGAAATAAGAAAATCACTTCAAGGATTGTTGTTAGTGATGATCTCCTTCTAACTCTCTGCTTCTACTACGTATTTGCATAAAACACGATTAGAAGGTAGCTGAAGACAAATCCAAGAATTGATAAAAACTCTAATCTACTTTAATTGACAAATTGTAACACTACTAAGCCTTTTCCAACATATTCCTACATATATGATCATGTGTAACAAGTGGAAAAAAATGTTAGTATCACAAGCCAAGTCTACTCAAATACAAGCTGCAATTAATCAATGTTCTGTTCTCTTGAAAGATAAGCTATTCATGATAAAGAGAGCATAAATTAGTTAGCATCCAACTTGTAAAACTATGCTAAAGCTAAACTAGAAAAACAGAGTAAAGAGGGCAGCATAATGAATAAGACAACTGCAACTACCATTAGACATTAAAGCAAATACACACATAAATCCCGGGCTGAAAGAAAGCTGCAAGGAAATAACACTGATCAGCTTGAAAGAAAAGAAAACAAATAAAAGAAACTATACATGCTTAAAGAAATGAATAAGTAAAGAAAATGATACTGCACATAAAAAAATTTAGAGTGGTAGAAATGAGCAGGGGCCCTCTGTCCATTCAGCCATAAGAAAAACTCAGAGATCTGGAAACTTCAAAATAGTGCTATGTCTATTTCTTCATTGCAGAAAATGTATAAAACAGAGTGCTAGGATAGCACTAAAAACAGAGTTCAGAATGCTTTAAAATGTAACATAGGTTCATCAAATTACAACTGATAAAAAAGCCTAATGAGCGTACACAGACGCAGCTATTTATAGAAGTTTCTAAGATAGCCTATCCGTGCAGCTGATTAACTGAAAAGTAAATAAACTGTTATGCGTATTCATGGTTCCTTGACACTTCATGCGGCTGCGTGGAGGAGTTAGTGGTTCTGTCGTCATGGGTAATGAATCCCATGTTGGATCATGTCCCCTGCCATCTGTAGAACGTGGACAAATCACCGTTTAAGATGACGTGACCAAGCAGCTCACAATCACCGTTAAACTGCCTTGAGTTGACCGAGACTTGCCCAGCTTTGACCGTGGATAAAGATGACGTGGATGGCTGGAAAAATAGGACAGGAACCTCGAGCACATTGACACCTAAGTGCCCATGTGGCTCATCTGGCAAACCGACACGTGGAACATTGCGTTTAACAAAAAGGCTGCAGGATCTTCAGATAGCTGCAGGATCTTCAAATAGCTGCAGGATCATCAGATAGTTGCAGGATTCCTGCAAGTAAGTCAAAATCTAAACAAATAGTCATTCATTAGCAAAACTTACTTAATCATGCTTAATAACACCTAATGTAATGATCTGGGTGGTTTTATGGTGAAAATGAGGCAAAAGATAAGGAAAGATAAGGAATGATTGAGGAAAATGGTAGATAAGTAGGTGTAGATTAGAGGCTCTACAAGTTGTCTTAAATCAGTTTCTTACAGTAGTTCTCATTTGTGTTCAATGATTTTCATAATAACAAAAAGTAAACTTATCAATATTACATATTATTTCCAAAGAAGAATTTTGGATTAGTGTTAGTCCAAGGAATGAAAAGCTACATCTCTCTATGATGATGAGTTTTAACAGTTTTTATGTAAGAATGTTGCAGCCAACTTTGCTTCTTGGTATTTCTAGATCACCACAAAGTTAAAGGAAATATTGTTTCCTACCTTCATGGGATCAATGAAAGAGTTTAGAAAGGTGAAGCAGTTCATGTGGTAGGGGGGTTAGGCATGTTTCTCTACAATGCACCTATAAATGCCAACGAGGTCACTGCAAACTTTCATGTTCTTCCACCTATACAGTTGAATGCAATTGATGGGGAAGAAGTATTTTACTACATTAATTCTACACTGTAGGGTTTCAAGACAATTATATTCCTTAGATTAGCTCTACACTGAAAAGGATTCTAGTCAACGAATATCCATACATTAAATGAAGAATGATGTAATAGAATTAAAGAATGATGTAATTTCGTTGAAGCATTCACATAATGTTAACAGGAGAAACACATATAGTAAATATATAGTATGCTTGTTTGTTGGAATGCAAGGGACATGACATGTTTTAACTTGTAAGCCCCCAAAAAAGGACTAGTGTTTTCAAGAACAAATTTGTTGATGCTGGTATGGATGATACAATGTTTGGCCCAATTATGTAGGTTTCAAGCACGTTGAGAATGCTAGGAATTAGTATTTGCCCTTCCTTTCAAACTAAATATATCTCTTCTTTAATAATAATAATGAATAACATACATTGCTAAGATTTGGAATTTGATTCCTAAACGAATGTCCTAGGACAAGATGAACTTTATGGTGACAAGCTACTATAAGAAGAATGGAAAAATTCTTAACACAATGGGTCAAACTGGTTGGGTGGACAAGGTGGTGTAGGGGAAAAAGGTCCTTGATGATCTAGTAGAAATAGAAGATTTATAAAACTTGAGTGTAATGATAAAGTACTTTAATCTCAAGATTTTGAATTGACACACATTATCATCTTTGATATAGAATAGTGAGTTGGAAGGGGTAGAATCCATTCTACACAAACCCCCAGACCGAGCACCACCAAATTTTACATGCCTAAATTTATTGTTTCATCATCCACAATGTCATTGTTGTTAATGTTGTTGCTAATTAGGAATGGGAGTTAAAGAAGAAAGCTGAGATATATGAAGAATATGTTTAGAAACAAACTCATTTCCCTTTGGAAATAGAGTATTACCCTCATCAAATAGGTCATCTACTCTTTCTGTAGCATCTACAGCTTCTCTTGAAGACATTTCACAATGATCAACACTACCAGTTCTTGTGTTAAGATGAAAAAAGTTGGTTAGGTTATGAGCAAGTATTGTGGAAAAGTTAAAAGAAATTGACTTAGTCATTTTATGTTGCAACACCATCAAAGGATCCAAATTTTGACTCAATTTGGCCAAGGGACCAAATTCCACACAATACAAATTTGGAGTTAGGATAAATTGAGGATGTAGTGAGGTTGGAAGGGCTCTATCCAACCATTTGATGATTTTGTCAACATTCTCAAGAAAATTGGTCTGGGTAAACCAACGTTTCACAAAATTTCCTTGTAAAAATATTAAAATATGTTATTTCCAATCAATTCCATGGCATTAATTCTTCCACATTGACAATTGTCTATTACAATGAGTCCACTGAAGAATGTTAAGGAATATCATCTTCTGTGGTGTGAGAGTGTCTGAAGGATGATTGTGTCACCTTCCCCTTTCAAATTGTGTAAGGATTTTAGCTACAATCTGGCATATTTGGCCCAATTTTCAAGTTTTTATGCTTGTTATGAACTTGTCATGTCACTAAGAAAGTGCCTTAAACAAAATGTGGCAATTTAGAGGAAAATCAAATTAGTTGAACATGCATGACGATATTGGTTGGCTAATTTCATCCACCTCAGAATGTGTTTGGTTTGAGTAATTACAAAACTCATAAAACTTAATGTGCAATAAAATGTAAAAACAATTCCTCGAAATTTTTGCTTTTGTGTTTGTATTATGAATCCCTAATGTGACATTGGAAGAAAGGAGACAACAAAAGTGGAAAGCTATGCTTTGATTCGATAGTCAGTTTAAACTTATGGTCAGTGTCATTGAAACATTGACTTGAGAGGAAGATATGATTTCAACCTCTTTCAAAATTATTGGTTCAAGAAGTTGGGAATGACTGCATACCATGAGCCCAATATGTTGATTGAAAATACAAAATTTGATATACACATAGTACAAGTTAGGGATGAGTACTAAAAATAGTGGGCCCATTGACAAAATGGCTTCACGAACATATCAATATGGATATGAATAGATATAGATGCTAACATAGATTTTCATGAGCTAGAAATGGAGTTATTATTTGATGCATTGCAGGAAACCGTGACCACTGAAGAAGCATAATGCCTCTTTGAGATGGAAACATGCAAGTTATAGGAGGTGGCAATTTTGGTATTCTTTAGTTGATGATGGAAATCTAACATGGGATGAGCACCTGCATGTTATTGTTGAGAGGTTTAATCTTGCTAGAGCTTCTTTAGTAGATATTGAAATTGTGTTGAAGAATCATTCACATAATGCTACCAACCAAGAAGGTAATGATGTCAAAAAAATAAAAAAAACGAAATGAAAAATGTTGCTAGAGAAGAGGCTGAGGACAAAGGTAAGGAAGGAAATAGACAAGAGACTGTGCATTAAAGTTGAGAACATTCTAAGGAAGATCTCCATTGACATACCATTTTGATATACATACCAAGAATGCAACAGACAAATTATAACATCTCTGGCAAATTCTGCTCATAGTTGTTACAACCATGTTGTTAACTTTAGCAAGGATTTGTACTAAAATTTCTTTACATTTAATCAAGAAATTGGGCCAGAGCTCCTAACAAAGGAGTCAGAACAAGCAACCAATGTTGCTTTGCAATACAGAACATGGTATTTTTTTCCAGTTGTCTATATTTCAACCTTCAAAAAGTTACAAAATTAAAACTATATATATATATATATATATATAATATATATATATGAAAAATACACTAAATATTAAAACACTAACATTTAAAATATTGATATTATTTGCATGATTATGAAACCAAACTACAACTTTTTCCAATTTAACAATCCTATTAACGTGCCTTTGCATCTTTTTGGGGAAATTTCTAGTATTATTGTCTCGAAAAGATGTTTACATCAAGTTAATGTGTGTATAAGATGATAGGATGGGGCCATTTTTCATCCTTCTCCTTTGCATGCCAACACAGTCATCCAACATTAATATGCCTCACTTAGTAAGGAGGGTGGTAGAGTGCACTTTGAAGGTTTTAATTCCCATTTGGGTTGAGGTGTCGAAAGCCTTCACCACTATGATTTTCCTTCGTAGAAATCTCATGGTTTTTCTACTACTCCTCCATTGCATTCTTATTATGTTCCCTATGCCTACCTTGACCTTTGGTTGGAACAATGTAAACTTTGAAACGGGAACTGATACTGTTACCCATTTCGTAGAGATATCAAAAAATTGACCCGATTTTGAAAAGGGGCGATGCAGAACACATATATTTTTTTTAGAACATAGTTTTTGGCACTTTAAATGACCGATACAATTACCCGTTTCGTAGAGGTAGTAAAAACATGACCCGATTTTGAAAAGTGGTGATACAGAATACAATACTTATTTTTTGGAGCATATTTTTTACAATTTAAATATTCTTATGTATCAAATATAAATATGTGTTTTTAAATGTTAGTGATTTTTATGCTGATTTTAAAACGTGTTGATGCAACGTGTTATACAACATACCTTTTTTTTTTAGAGGACTTATTTTTCACACTTTAAAATTTATT